>JAVHNF010061312.1:27181-37500 GCA_034783455.1 Micropsitta finschii | reverse complement strand
AATTCTTTACTGTGAGGGTGGTGAGGCACTGGAATGGGTTGCCCAGGGAAGTTGTGAATGCTCCATCCTTGGCGGTGCTCAAGGCCAGGCTGGATGAGGCCTTGGGTGGAATGGTTTAGTGTGAGGTGTCCCTGTCCTTGGCTAGGGGGTTGGAACTAGATGATCTTAAGGTCCTTTCCAACCCTAACTATTCTATGATTCTATGACACCAGACAAAAGTAATCAAGGTCCAGACCCTCTCGTACCACACAGACTTAAATGAATGATTGAGATATGGGTCAGGATAAAGAGACAAAACTTTCCATAGGGCTGCACCTGGGCATTTCCATTCAGCAATTCTTAAGATTTAGATTAACAGAAAATTACGACACCGAAAACTACAGAATCACTAAAACTGAAAAGCTGATGAAGAAAATAGTTCTTTCTTGCAAATAGTGCTAGAGATTTAACAGAGCTTTCACGTGTACTTTGAAAGGATACATGCTGCAGGTTACATCTGGACCAGATGTGGTTTGCTGCTACAGTAGCTACCAACGTGCAAACCAGCTATTTTTCCTGAAGTAGGCAAATTACTGATGCCCCTCTCAAGTTTTGCATTCTTATTTACCTCAAAGATGGATTTGACTAGCAGCCAAAAAGTCTCCACATAAGGAGTATGCATAGAAGTGAGACAATCTCTTGCTTAGAGGTCCAGAAGGTTAAAGGTTTGCAGGTATCAAAAACAAATGGAGTAGCAATCAGGAACACAGGAAATCAACTCCTACATAATCTCAGATGACTCAGAAAAATTCCTGAACCTTTTCAGATTCAGGAAACAAAAGCAGAGAAGGAGGAATATTTGCACAGAAGTTTCCTTCATTGTATTATGTTTAATAATAGGCAAGCCCTACGAATGGCTAAGTAAAATCTTCTTCCTCTACATTTTGTTTCCTGCAAATAAGAAGTTCCTATTTCTCTTCTCCTGATTAATTTCCAACAAGAAGAAAGAAATGGTATCTACTATTATCATTGTTATTATTATTATAGCAATATTTCCTATTTTTATCTCATAGTAATAGGAATATATTATTCATATGAAAAGAATTTATCACTCTTATTTGATGTGTTCAGTTCCAATATTCTAATAGAAAGATCAAGTGGTAGGATAATTCCAATCTTCCAATTAGAATTCAGAAAACGTATTTTGTTAGACAAAGATACAAAACACACATCTCTTTCCTGCTTTAAAAGACTTACATTACTTGTTGCTCAATATTGTTCTGCAGACTCGACCAACTACTACTCCTAGAAAATTTTAAAACTTCCATTAGATTAGCAGCTACTGTGTGAACTTGAGGTTAATGGAAACTGCAAGTCTGAGATGAATAGCCTACCAGGTATAAAGTCAATCTTTTAGTCATGCAACTCCTCTACCCCAAAACCTTTTAAAAGCACCGAAAACTATTTGGTGATTTCTAACTGAATACCTTGATCAACAATCTCAGTCCCATTTCTATTACTGAAAGACCCAGGACATTCTTATCCTAGGCAAGAGTTTCATATCTCAAGGAGAGCACTGAAACTTGCATTAAGTCAAAACAAACATTAACATCAGACAAACTATAATTTGTCTAAAATATTTTAGTGAGAGTTAATCTCCAAAATGTCACAGCATATCAGAATTAGCATACACTTCCCTCATCTTTGAAAATTTTCACTTTGAGATTATATATCTTTAAACCAAAAAACAATTTTGATCTTCAGTATAGTTTTATTTAGAATTTAAAATACTATCCTGTATTTCTCTTTAAATTGAAGACTGATTACTCCTAAGAATTAAAGCTTGCCTTCAGGTATGCTATCAAAGTAAAGCAGACTACTGCATTCTTCTCCCACAATCATACTATATTATTCCATTGAGAAATGGCTATCCCCTAAACAGGTTGCAGCAGAAAAACATTATTCACTCTCTAGTCTTAATTACAAACATGACTAAAACTATTTTGAGTTGCTTTCATTAAAATCTTTATAGATCTCTGCATATGCTTTATACCACTCAATTTACAGTCAGTTAAAAATAACAGTTTGGAGCCTAAATAATGTCACCCTTCAAAAGCAAATTTAAACCTGTCTTCAAAAGTAGGGCAACGGCACTTCATACTATTATATTCTTTGAAAATATAGATATCTTTCAGTATTTTTATTCTTTAAATAAACCCTAGTTAATTCAATACTATTTTACGCACACAAACGCATTGGTTCCAAGTGTTCACATAGAAATGAATATTTAAACTGTTAACACAGAAGCCATTTCAGTATAATATTTTCAAATTATTTACTTCAGCTTGCCCTTAATACATGACATAAACTATTTCTTTCTAATAATACCTAACAAAACCCAGAAAAATTAACAGAGTGCTCTGAAGGGTAATTACAGTTGAAACGAGTAATAACTTTAACACATCAAGTAAAAATGAAAGAATGGCAAACAAAAGAATATTCCCAGAGGAATAACTATTGCTGTCATAATCTTTCTACAACTCAATTTTCTTCTCTATTTCAGTTAATTGCACAATACGGCTAACCAAGAAGGCAGTACTGCTTTACATTAAAGATGTTAAATTACTTTTTTCTGAAGTTTACAAGGGAAGAGTACAAGCCCAATCAGTCTTTTTTTTTTTTTTCATAGGAACATAGCTATTTTGTTCTCCCCAAATCCCAACTAAATCAGCAGCAATCAAAGAAGTATTTCTACCTCATCTACCATAAGAAAATAGAAGGCAGATGATGGATTATGATCTTGTATGGTAAGGTCACCAATATGTGAGAATAATAAAAGTTCAAGTATCAAAAGACAAAAAGTACAACAGTTTTTAAAAGTACTTGAGAAATTTTTCGTTGACCTCTGATTGTAATACATATTTTTATATGTGCATTACCATCCACAATGAGTCAAATACATGGCAGTGAAAAAAGAAACATACTCTCAGAAAACATTTCCATGAGATCCATCTCCAAACTAAGCCAAACAAAAACTGGAAACATGCTCTTTGGTAGGGTAATCTCTTCCATACTGACTGCGTCTTTCAGCAAGACACTATGCACGGTGTACCTGAGACTTTTGGCTGTCATATCTGGGTTTGTTTTTATTAAAACAAAACCATAAATTAGTTATGAGAATTAGAAGTGTTCACAGAGTCCTACTGCTAGAAGTGGTGCTCTTCTGCACAAAAAGCACCTCAGATTTTTCCTTCCTTCTCTTTAAGTATTCAGAATGAGTTTCATTGGTTAAATCTTCACACAAATTAAAATCCTGACAGGTAAAAGAAGGTACTTAGATTACTTCTAGCAACAGGCAGATGCGTCTATTCCCACAGTGGCTCAGCAGGTGCTTTTCAGCAGCTGGTGCCCTTTGCTGGTTTGCCTTGCAAGTGTTCCCATCAGATTTTCAACCATTTCAGTGGCAGCACTACACAATATACACACTTGGCAGCTGTGTAGAAAATGAAACAGGCTTAACGTTTTATTCAAATCAGATGCAGCCAATTTTATCTCATGTTAACATTAAAAAGTGCATTTCCCTATTCACATTTACTATTTCCATAAAAAAGAGCAACCAGAATCCCAAATAACTGTAAGAATATGCAACTCTCACATGACAGTATCTACTAAGCATTTTTCAGCAATTTTTGCTTAGTATATTATACATAGCGATGCTAGTTTAAACAACAGACTAAAAGAAATTAAGTTCTCTGTATCTGTCCTGTGTTTGGCAGTACAGATATTCTCCCTGTTAGACTTTGACCCATATTGTCAATTAATTGTTCTTGTCTTCAAACTTAAATTTCACAAGAAGAGATAACTCAGATTTTACAGAACTCTTTTCAATAGAACAGCTGCACATTACTAGTACTTACAATAAACAGAGTATCTATAAACAAGATCTGTTTAAGTTTCAATTACAACTTCACTAATGAAAGGACATTTGAAAATACGATTTTGTATTCACAGAGATTTTTTTTCTTGCAGTATCAAGCCTTTGAAAATAAAAATGTGTGCAGAAACACAACCCAGACTGACACAGCAAAGAACATATTTATCAGTTTTTCATAGCATCCTTGACACCCTCAACATCTCCAGCATCTTAAATGGGGCTTGCTCATGCAGCACAACCGCCAAGCTACTAAGATATTAAAATGCTCTTATATGAGCATATAAACAGATAAGTCAACATAAAACATAAACAAATATTGTATACTATCCTAATAGTGTTTAGAAACTGATGTTTAAAGAATAAACACAAAACCCTTGATAATCTTCAAAGAATAAAAGCACAAGACTACAAAATGTCTTCAACTAAACTGAGTATAACATTAGGATAAAGGTAACTTAAAGAACAAATAGTCAGATCATATTTTAAGCAGTCAATTTTTAAGATGCTAGAAGACAGGGAAAGGCATTAGGTTACAGCTGAACAGCAAGAAGCCTTTTGACTGAAAAGAAAAAGGTAATTTTTCACCTTTGCAGAAAGTCATCTGAAAAATCTGAGTAGATGAGCACCTACTGCAAAAGAAACCTTCATTCAGCCTGATTCTAAACAAACCAAACTTGCCCACTGTCAGGCCAAATTCAAATTCAATCCACAACATCATATCAAACATAAAAGTCAAATCCTATGAAAAGGCCAAGCGGAGGACATAGTTCGAGCAAATACAGCCTCACATCTGATCAGTTATACAATGCATAGCTCCAAAACTTATGAGTGGCATGATGTGTTTGCTTCCTCTATCTTCATTCCTCCCCATCAAAAGAGGTGAACTATGGCATTACTTCCCCAACAATGGGCTGATACAGATTGTTACAGTACATATGGACTGCTTCTCAGTGAAAGTTATTTTTTGCTCTTCATAAAATCTGACATAAGATTGTACCTCGATTCTTGTCTCTCTCCAAATATTCATCATAGAATCACAGAATGGTTTGAGTTGGAAGGGACCTTAAAGATCTGGTTCCAACCTCTTTGTCACATGGGTTAGATATTCAATTTGATGCAGAAATTGCAAGTATTGCAGAAGCAATTCTAAAGTAATAATAAAATACTCATTACCTCATATACTGAAGAAAAATAAGCTAGAACTCGTAGGCTTTAAGATTGATATCAGTGTAGAATCTTAACTCCAATATTCTTGTTAACCTGTTATTTCACATATTCTACCTTCTTTGGCCTCCACTCAGGAAATATAAAGACAAACTGCAATTTCTGTTATACATTGCCAGCTATTAAAAACATTGTACCTTAAAGTAAATGTTTTTTTTTTTTTTCCCTTGTCTTAAACTGGGACTAATGATTACAGAATTTGCAAACTTTCCTTAGAGCAATTTTCAAATATACTACATTGGATAAATTATATTATTTAAATAAAATTTAAAATATTTTTTAAATTATTCGATTTGGTCCAACTGTTTATTGCTGTTTGGAAAACATGTAACTGAAATATATGCTAAGATCAACTTGAGAATAAATGGTCCAACATTCTGGCTGTGAAAAATGTAAATTATGCAAAAATATCCATACTCCTATTTAGTAGACTTACTTTGTACAATTCTAAAAATAAAAAAAACATTACAGGAAAAAAAGAGAATATTGATTTTCCAGTAATTCCTTTGCATAATGCAGAGAGAAAATAAAGCCATTTCCTATTTAGACCATAAAGTAGTGCTAGTAAAAGGAAATGGAAATAATGTGAAACAAAAGAAATAAATCCTACCCAGAACACCCACTTTAGGTAAAAAGCTTAAGTCATTTTTCATCAACAGCAATTTGTTAGATAAAACCTGTTTTCACAGTCTTGAAGAGGAACTTTCCCTGACCTGAGTTTATGACTTTAAAGGTACATTGATTTGGCAAAAAGTCTGGCACAAAACCCACCTTTATAGTCAGTACAAAAATATATATTTCACTAATGGTCAAACAGTATGTCAAGCTCGCAAATCTAATCTTGTGCTTACTCCATTTTTTAAATTCTTGTTATTGAAACAATCTAGCTAGCATGCCACTTTGGCAAGTACTAGTACCATAATCCTTCAGACTAAACTGGTGTGACCAACCAGCAACTTATAAGCCACATGTGCTTCTACTGTGGTGAAAGCACACCTCTCCAAATAATAAGAAATGGCAAGAATCATCATCATCTACAAATTGGGTTGGAGGTTGTATTTGCTGCCTTACGGTAAGAACCCTTCCCCTCTGCAACTCCTTCTTTGGGACTTTATTCCCCTTCTGCCATTGAACACCTGAGACATTCCTGAGAAGCAGCACAACACCCTCTATGCAGACCAGTAGCTCCTGCTCCCAACTCAATAGCAGGAGGAAACAAAGAATACCAGATCACACAGGTGGACTCAGACAGTGGCAGGAGGTGAAGCCTTTGAGATTAAAGTGTAGAAAGGTAGAAGCAACAAAGCAGAAAAAGGAAGAACACATACAGTAGGAAAGCGTTAATGACAGCAGTTTAAGACAGATGCTATTGTATGGTTTTATGCCGGCTAAACTGTGAAAGGCTGGCTACTTCTGATCACATATCCGCACTGCGTAATCGGATTAGGTAGGAATGGTAGCTACAAAAAATTTGGATCTTTGTCAGTTTATATAATCATCTTAGCATCTGTATTCTTCCAGGCACTGATTCCATAACACTTTAGCAAAATCTGCCTGTGGAGTAATTTAACTAATCATGAAGTTAAAATCTTTAGAAGAGCTCTGACCCTTTGCAATGAAACGCTAACTAAACTGAATACTTTGAAAATGCTAGCTGTAAGATTTCAGATAATATAATGTGAAACCTAGCTGAAATATGTTACTCCTTCATCCTGAAGTGCGGTAGAAGGTACATGCCGACTACACTGCCAACCCCATAAATAAGAATCTCATGTTAATCTCTGTGCTGGTTTTAAGTCATTGCTGCTCCCTTTGGCATTGGTGCACAGAAGTTTTGTCATTTTGTCTTATATTTTTTCAAAATAAAAATTAAAAAAAAAAAAAAAAAAAAGAAAAAAGAGTCTATATATGTATAAAATGTGGTTTGTTAGAATTCGTACTTAGAAGAATATATTTCTCTCTCTCTCGTTCCCATATCTGCTCTTGTCAACATACCCAGTACAAACCATCAGTGAAAAACTAATTTTATTTTGGTTTGCTACTATTCTTCTCATACTCCTTCTTACTGGTCACACTTCGTAGTGCGGTTCACTTCAGTTCTTTGAGAAAATAGATGCAATTCAGATTTTTAACCCTGAATGAGCAAAAGTACCACTGGAAATTTTCAAATCAAGGTATAGGATTCTTTACATTATAACTGGCATATAAATTTCTTACTCTTAAAAAGAAATCTATACCAGCCATTAAAAAACTTTCCATAAATGAAATCTAAGTAGAAGCACACTTCCCTTTACAACATGAGAAACTAGAATGCCAGCTACATAGTACTTTTCCTGACTACCTACCCTCTTCACACTTGGCAAGGCAGGTACCAAGTGAAGAAGAACCCAGAATGCAGCCTAGGAAATTTTCTAATAATATAAAAATTGGTGTACTCTGTATCTGAAGCAATGACTTGTATGTCCCACAGACGTCAATGAGGGCAAGTGTTTAGATGGAAAGGTCAAAATCTTCTGTATTGCAAACCCATTTACAATTCTGTCACAGCTTCTCATAGCAAGCAAAAGAAAGCTAGACCTTACAGCACAGAGCCTCTTGCCAGAAAAAGTATATTACAGACAAAGGGGATCACGATCTTCAATCGTTATTGTGCAGCAAAGTAGCTCTGGAGAGGTTACCAACCATCAGTTATAACAGCTGGCCTCTGCCCAGCAAGCTGATATCCTACAACTTTAAGATCTGAGGGAGAACTCCTGTCTCCCACTGCACGGATTACCTGGGGCTCCCACCTTCCCAACCTCCTTTTCCTCCTCCTCACAGTAGCTCTGTGGCAAATGGGAACTATATTCTGGATGTAAAAAAATAATTTTACAAGGAGAAACACCCTGGAAAAAACAAAAGATTTTGTTTCTTTGATTGCTGAGACTAATAAACGTTAGTACTTGAGGCAGGAAAACAGCACGGCAAGAAATTCACCTATGCGTAACAGAGATGGGAGTGGTGAAATGGAGGACAGATGAAAACTAACCAAACTCAAAGGAAGAAGATTTATAATTTTAAAGATATTGGGATTTCTCCATAAAACAGCAAGCGCTTGGAAAGCTGTGATAAATACCCTTGTAACACCAACAATAGACAATTTGGTTTTTCTGTGTATTTTTTCCCTGAGGTTCTTTGTTATTATGCGTTGCATTAAACCTTAATCTATATATTTAGACCAACTCAGTGTCTTACAGCAAAACCCCACTACTAATGGTATTGCATAAAAGTCAACATATCAAAACCCTCAACTTCCTTATGATGCCCTTAGATGCCGCTAGGAACTATCTACCATTATTATGTACAGTCACTTCTTGCCCATCTGGCTATATTTTAGGTATTCAGAGATGTAAGAGTACTATCTTATAAGGAAAACAGCTAAAAAAAAAATACTATTTTGCTGCTTTTGATTACACCAGTTCACCAAAAAGAATAAAATATACTAACAGAAAAACTTCTCGTCCTCTAAATTGACTTAATTGTCAAAAATTTTAAGCACCAACTAAAATAATCTAAACCAGTCGTATAGAGAAGGCAAAATGAAATTCTGCCCTAACCAAGTTATTTGAGTCTCAACCAGATCTATCCTAATACAAACACTGGCAATTTCAGCCTCTTTACCTCACTGAGAAAAAGGTGCCATTCAACAAGATTGAAATCTATGAGTCTCACAAATGAAACACGAATCTGACAAGTCCTGCAGTTGGACAAACTATTAAAATCATCATCCTCCGTTGCAAACCGATATCTGAATTAAATACATAGGCATTCAAACATTCAAGACTGTATTTGCTGTTGACCTTCATGGTGGATTTCATGTAACAGGAAACATACAGAAGAGTAAAGTTCTGAAGCAGACTGCTACTATTTCAGAATGTCACTGTGAAACTGAAAAGTACACCTCTTGACAATGCACAGTCAAAAAAGGAGGTATTTTATTTGTGAGATTTGCATAACTGATGAATTTTGCAGCATTCATTTTAAAAATAATACGCATAAAAATCTGCAAACCTTTTCTTTTACGTATTTATTTTTCTGCCTGAACTGTATTTTTTCTGAAACAAGTTACTGTCTGTTGAAATATTGGTATTTCTTGCAGAAAGCTTACAGATTAGTAGGTAGCATTTAGCTTAGGAGAAAGGCACTTCATTGCTTAAAGCTGCCATGCTGAAAATTATTATATAAACTGTTACATTTTATAGCTGCAGTGGCTCAACTTTTCTATCTAGTTAAACTGTCAGTCACTTCATAAACATGACATTAGGTACTGCCACCCAAGCAGAAAAGAATAGACTCATATTCTAAAATTAAACTGTCTTCTGTTTTTCTGTTTTAAAACAGTTAAACTTTTATGTAAGACAATCTCTACTCAGAACCCCAATAAAGTGCTCTGAGTAACTGGTATTAGATTTATATTTTGATTTCTTGTTTTCCCACAGAGAAAAAAATGGGAAACTTTTTTCCATGTTGTATGATGCTGAAGAACTAAGAAACATAAATCTTTCTTCATACATACACGCAGCTTGATTCTATACATGCAGCTTGCACTTTATGTCCCTGTTTAAATCAATAGAAAATCTTCCATTCAACAACAGATTTGACCCATACAATGAGTGAGCAGGTACACATGATGGTGCACTGCAAGTTCTAAACTGTAAATACTAACAAATCTAGTTCTGTTACCTCAGCTTTTTTCACTATTTAAATCAGTAAAAACGTTAGCTTTGCCCGCATTTTTCCTTCCTGCCCTCTACTTTTTATAAGCAAAGTTTTGCTAATAGTGATTTGCCACTTTCTGCTTAAAGAAGCACTATTCAGAAGGTTTTGCTACCCATATAGTCATGCCATAACTCAATACTCTTAACAACTGCATCATATTCTAAAACTAGTCTGATGGACTGCAAAATATTGCTGTGCAGTCACAAGCCAACCCATACAAGTCAGTATAAAGAAGTCTGGACTCACTTATCCATGTGGTCTTCCAGAAAGAGAACAGAATGGCCATAATCTTTTAGTGATTCAGATTACAGCTCAAAATCATAAATAGTTTAACGGGTTCAAAGGAATTGAGAATTGCAACTCATGAACAAGCAGTTTAGAACAGGAATTTCTTGAATCTGAGCCATCATGAATGGGATTATAT
>JAVHNF010061305.1:18512-31506 GCA_034783455.1 Micropsitta finschii | reverse complement strand
TGTCGTGAGAATCAGGAATGAGCTCAAGAGGAAGCAGAGGTATCCCATGGTTACTTCTGCTCTTAGACATGAGAAGCCTGGGAGTGGAGAACTGAACTAGAACACATAGTTAAGGCTGGGAGGTTATAAGGGAGAGACAGCAGAAGATGAAGATTTGGTGGGAGGAAGCAGGGCTGTCAGGTGGGAACCATTAGGATGGAGGAAAAGTTGATGGCAATACGTTTGAGTTTGCTGACTGAAAGACTTTTAAATAGAATTGAACTATGAATGTAGCATATATTCTTGTTCAATATCAGGATATTCATAAGGCAGCAAGCATCGTGAGAGGGAGCTGGAGTGGGTAGTGAGGATGAAGAGAGCCATTAGGTCTGAGCTGTAGGAGAAGTCTTGGTCAGAATTTGCACGTACTTAGACACCACATAGTTCATAAGGATTGAGTCCTTATCTGGAGCACTAGCGTCTCTGTTCCAGTAAAAGAAACCATCCTCAAAAGCAAGAGAAGAGCCAGCCAGGCATGTGACTGACGGACGCCTGTAGGATGCAGAGTGAAAATTGTGAGATTCAGACACAAAGGAGCTAGAGTGGCTGGCTAAGAAAATTAGGGAGAAACAATTTACTGTTTTCAGGGAAGCAGAGGCAGATGAAGCTGATATGCAAGACTGGGGCTGAGCCTCTCCCCTCCTTCCCACATACATGCTGTTCCTTGATAAGATCAGTGTTGGGTCACTAGATTCTGGGGGTAAAGGAGGGAGGGGAGCACAGCCCGGAGCTTTGGCTGGGAAGCAGCATGAAGTGCTTGGCTTAGGCAAGGCCGTGCATTTTGACTGGCACAGGAAGGTAGCATGCATGTTCTGGGAAGAGGCAGGAGAGACCGAGCCCTCTGGAGACAGCTGTCCTCTGCAGCCTGAAGCTGGGTCCTGATGCTGCTCTCCTCTTTATTAAACTGTGTTCACCGTGGACAGTCCCCTTCAGGGAAGATCTGTGTACAGGCCACTGTCCTGCCACTGATGGCAGTGGATCTTCCCAAAGGTCAAATGCATTGATGTGGACTCCAAGTGTCATCTAGATGCCATCATTATGTCCTGGGGTAAAATTTCTTGTTTGCTTCAGTTTCCTACCAGTTTGCTTTAGAAAACTGCACATGCATGTATACAGAGTTCCAGAAGATAGTGGGAAGTGCAAGAGTCTGAACTTCTGCTGAGGAGATAGGAAATAGCATCAGAGAGCTGTACCAAGCTTCATTTGTATTTTTGTGTTTTAATTCTTTTCTTCTTAACTGTTTGGATTTTTGCCTTTTCAGCTTTCATACATTGAAAAGCTGGCTTCTGTGTGTGGTCCTGTCTAGACTCAACATTTTTTTGGGGATACCAGTAGGTGTGCAGCATGCTTGTAGCACTGGGCTCTGGGTTACAGATGAAGTTTGACAAGCAGTGTGTCTCAGTGGTGCTGTAAATTCATCTCTCTGCAGCCCAGATGAGGCACACCTGTAAAAAGCAGTTATATGAGTACAGCTGTGTCTCCGATAGGCACTTCTGGACGCAGTTCTTCTAATAAGGCATTGCATCTTCTCATTGCTCACTAACCGGGAGAGATCTGCAGGACGAGCGTATTCTGGGATAGCACAGCCCAATAGAATGATGTGGAACAGGCAATCTAGTAGTATAGGCAGCATAGCCAGAAGATGCTGCTATATGGTCATTGAGATGTTCACACCACTATAGATGGCCCTATTCAGGAGAGAAGTGGGTTACACTATTTTATATGTAGATAGATCCACCCATAGATCTTTTGGAGCATGGATGTGCAGAGCGGAGTGGTTTGGACACTGTCAAGTGAGGTGGGTCACCTCGTGTGGCTGCACTCATGGGATGGAAAATGCTGCTAAGTCAGTCAGCTATACCAGTATGAAACCTATATGGAGAAAAGGCTTTGTGCTTTTACTTCGAGTTACTGTCTCTAGTCATTTTCCCCCTTAGGAACTTTTTCGATACAGTATGTATCTCTTTCTCGTACATAACAAGAACTGAGTGGATGAGATTATATAGGTTCACTTCCTGCTGTGAAGGTGCTACATGTAAGCATATGTGACTAACCTCTTGCATTTTTTGCCCAGGCTTTGGGCTGCTGGAAATGAAAGGACTTGCATGTGGAGGCACTGCCTCCAAACCCACTTCTGTGAGCCTGTCTGGCAAGGAAGACATTTTGTTCTTCATATGAAGAGATTTTAAATCTTTCTTCTTTAGTGAGTTTGAGAGAACTACTTCTAAAAACCTCCAAGTAACTCACTGTAAATAAATCTAGATGAGCGAAATACTTTTATTTCTAAACCTCTTAAAACATGTTTTATAATGGAGCTGAATGATGTGAAGTACAGGAGTTATAGCAATGTCTACCATCATCTGCATTACAGGTAGGCATGGTAGAAATTCTCCTATATATTCCAATAAAAATACAATATGCCTGGCCTATAGTGTTAACAACTGTCATAAAGTTTTTGATTATGCCGTGAGTGGTATCGGACCCATTATGCTCTTAAAATCACCTGAGACTGACTCACTGATGGATCCCAAGAGTTTCATTAGAAACTTCTATAGAAAATAATTATAAATATCTATTTGCAAAGACAGTGCTCTCGAGGTTTATTCATTCTTTGAGAGAAAAACACAACTATTGCCTAGTCAAAAGTAAAAAAGGATAGGTTTTTTTATTCATTATAGCTAATAAAAATGTGTGCAATTTGAACTTATTACAAAAAATGCGTAACTGCAGCACATTGGAATGTATTTCTGTATGTATAAGAACGGTTTCCCACCATAGTTATACAGCAAAGTATTTTCCTTATTCTAGTTTATTTATATACTTGCAAAATCACACATCTGTGCATCATTTCGTCAGTTTTTGGCATGCATATTGTCAGCCTTTTGCCTGAATATTTCAGCTAACAGCTAATCAAAGTAAAATCTTGTGTTCATCTTACTTATTCACTGATTTTCTAATGCTATGCTGATATCAGTGACATTTTTAAAAATAAATCTGGAAACAATGTAACTAAATCAGAGGGAAAAACGTACAAGAACTGAGGTGTTTGGCATTGGTGTCTGTTTGCTGCCAGTTCAGATTTCACATGTACTCCAAAACACTGCGGAGACTGACTATTGATAATTAAGACTAAAAAGACTGTGGGTTGTATGGATTCCATAGCAGAAGAATAAGAAAACTCATTCTTAGTTTACATTGGAGAGATAAGGTAAACAAACTAAGAAAGGCTTTTTTTTTTTTTTTAATAGTACTTTATTAATTGAAAGAATTAATAATAGAAGCAGCGTTCATTCTTTGAGTTACCATTTGGGGCCCCTGAGTAAAGCTGATGGTGTTTCAGGACCAAAGAAAATCAACAGTGTGCCTCTTTCAGTACCTATTTTATGCTACACAGTTAATGTAAAAAAGAGAGCTTGCTGCTACACTTCCAAGGTTTTCCCTTTTGTCAGAGAAGCAGCCAGGTTCAGTTGCCTATTGGGTATTCCCTTGTACACTTGCCCTCAGTGAATTAAAATGGCTTCTCCTCAAACAAAAGAAACAACCCTCAAACTGCAGGGCAAGATTTTTTGATAGCCTTGGTATGAACCACCTCAAGGATGAGAGTCTTCTTTAAAAAAAAAAAAAGGAATAAAGTATTTCAAAGGTGTTTTGGATTAATATTATTTGACCTTGAAGACAAAAAGGGAGTTCTAGTAGTGACAAATGCAAGCAGCGATGATCGTGCGTGCTCAAGGACTTGACCACAATTTCTACTCAGAGGAAGCTCCTGAAGAACGAGAAAAGTAATTTTTGGAAACATGTATCTTAACAGTTGTGCATTGCAGGAACGAAATTTTTTTCCATCTCTTGATCTGGGCTCAAATTTGCATTTGCTTCCAGAACATGCAGCACAGATGGTGGAGACTAATTGGGGTGGAGGGCAAAGCCTCTATGTGCTCTTGAAATCCTGTGTCTTGTCCAAAGGTCAAGGGGGCAGTTGCTGTAGCACAAGCATTCTCAGGGCTGATGTGAGTGATGACAGCCTCCCCGGGTTTGTCTGCTGGTCATGATGCAAAGCTGAATGGCTGTAGCTGCCGTCTAACACACATCTCCAGCCAAATCCCTCTAGCCTTCTGTCTGACTCAGTCAACAGTGTGTGTGTTTGCGTGGATGGGTTCTATAGTGAGCCCTGCAGCAGCCCCGGCAGATGCAGAAGCAGCGTTTAGGGGATACATCAGCTTTGCTGTGCCAGGGTAGTTTTCTGTTGGCTGCCATTTCACAGGCTTGCGTCTTAATCATAGAATCATAGAATAGTTTGGGTTAGAAGGGACCATAAGATCATCTAATTCCAACCCCCTGCCATGGGCAGGGACACCTTCCCACTACACCAGGTTGCTCAAAGCCCCATCCATCCTGGCCTTGAACACTGCCAGTTTTGCGTTTCTTTACCAGTGTTGCTGCAAATACACCTCCAGTAAACTGCTTCCTCCTGCCTTTTCCAAGTGTCAGAACTTTGGAGGGCAGATTGGCCCTCAGGGAAATGGAGACTGTTTCCTTGCACCAGCCCTGGTGGTCAGAGCTGTAGTAATGTAGCAAAGAAAAAGTCTCAGCAGGGCTTGTCTCACTTTTGTGTCTGTCCATATCCCTCACCCCAGTGCTCAGTCCCATCCAGTGTTCTGGGTGTCATTATGTGCAGATTAGGGAGGAAATGGAAACCTGTTTACAATTCTGTGAGCAGTTGTACCATGCATCAGAGTAAGTGCTGCTGAGAAAGGGTAATATAACAGAACACCTGACCAGATACCTTCTAAACTGTCTTCCCACTATTAAAGATGAGATGTGACATACAGAAAAGCCACACCTGACAGCTGGGTTTTCCTGTCATTCTGAGGAATCTGGGAAAGTGGCTGCAATGACAGAGAGAGATGCCAATCAGATCTTTTGTAGAGCCACATCATGTGATTTGTGTTGTATTTCTTTCATCAGACCATCAACAGGCATCACTCAGTTCAGTCTTATGTTCTCCATACGCAGGTACACTGTGATATAAGAAACCCTTTTGTTTGGTCTGTCATCTTCTCTTATTTCTTACCCTCACTCTGCTTCTCCAGTTAAGCAGTAGGCAGCCCTAGGTCAATTGCTAAGGGTGTTGGCCATGCTAAAAGTATCCTGAAAATACCTCCTTTTCATCCTGAGCAGCAGTAACGAAGCAGAACAGTCATGTGGCAGGACCTCCCAAAGAAGGAATGCTGTAGATGAGCAGCATGTGCTGTTTAAAATGGTCATTTAATATGCCATTATTGGGCTGACATCAAGAAGTGGGATGTTAAAGGCTTTTTAATGGACATGTGAAGTAGCACAAGGATTAAGATGACATTTTCTCTTGTCTATGAGAAGAGGTGGCCTTTTTGCTGTGTCATATTCATGTGTTGCAGAGAGAAGACAAATCGCCTACAACGTTACTCTCCTTGCACCACGTCTATCTACGTTTTAATTACAAAGGTCAGGTCCGCTTGTATGATAATTAAATTTTAATAAAATAAGAATAATTGTTAACATTCAAGTCCACTTGAATGTAGTAGGACTTGGATAGCTATCCGCCACACAGCCTCGGTATGCAATATAATTTATGCATGAGCTCAGTATTTTCTGCAAGATGCTGAAATCAACATTGTGTGTTAGGGATGTGGATACTTATTTTAGGCACTGAATTTGAAAATTGTGGCTTGTAGAAATATATGCAAAAATATTGCCAAAATAAGCATTCAAAACCTCATTTCAATATGCAGCTGCTTGTAAGCACAGTAATTAAGATATATTGGGTAAATTTACTGCATCTTTTCTCACCCACACCAGTGAGATAGAAGTTGCAGATTTCAGATGAAGACTCAACAGATCTTTAAACTCCAGCCAGGACTCAGCAGAAATCCATCTGGGAGAGCAGGTCTGCTGCTTAGCCCAATCTTGTCTCCACTGCTCTGAGCTCTTTGATGGAGGGAATGTTGTTGGGATCACCCAGCTCCCACCTATTGCAGATGGATTAATTATGTTTGTGTATCTGCAGCATTGCATTCTGGCATGTCAGCAATGGGTTAACTCAACTTTTAATGTCTTCAGAACACTTTTAGCAAATGAACTAATTTATCCTCACAGTCCTGCAGGGAGAGAGGAAGGGAGGGGAAGAGTCAGTTTGACTGTTTTCTGGATAAAGGAACCAAACTGGGGGTTTCGACATTTTTCTCAGCAGGAATAAATCATTGTCTGCTTTATACTTCACATGACATCACTAGTCACTTACTGCTCTAAATGTCGTGTTTATACTGCAGCAGGAGATCCATGTTCCTTCTAGCTTGCTGCTTCTCTGAAATAAATCATAATGTTTTACCTCTACTTTCTCCTCCAGCTGGGGTGATGCTGGTCCCTGAAAGGAAGACGGAGGATGGGTTTGAGGAGCACTTCGGCTTGAACTACTTGGGACACTTCCTGTTGACTAACCTCCTCTTGGATAAGCTGAGGCAATCAGGAACGCACAGTCACAATGCTAGGATCATCACTGTCTCATCAGCCACCCATTATGTAGGCAAATTGCACCTGAGCGACTTACAAAGCAGGTACTGATTCATTTCTGGTGTTCACTGATCTGTAGTAAGAGTGTGCAGATTAATCTCCAAGAGAATTGTTACTGAATACTCAATGTGGGTTTTCTTTTGTTGCCTCTTTTTTTTTTTTTCCCCTTAATTAATGGGGATTTTCAAGGAATTCCTTAATATCTTTCAAGCTTGAACAAAGCTTTCAGCCTTCAGTCAAAGATACAAGTAATTTAGAAGCTTGTGAACTGAGTCTTTTATTCTGAACCTTAAAAGACCGCTTTCCTTTCTGATGCGTATACTGCAGTGATGGTTGTAGTGCAGAGCCTGAACTCATCACTGCCTAATCAGGGAAACTCAGTAACTGGGATGTTTTAAAATGGCTTGGGCAAATGCTAATAGACATCATCCTTAAGTGAATGCATAGGTAGAGGCCCTGATCCTGCCCTCATATGCTTGTGGCTGCTTGCTCCCTGCCTGCTGCACATGAGGCTGCTGACTTGGCTTGTGGGGGGCAGCTTCGCCTGGCGCACATGCTGCCTGTTGCTCCTTCTTGTGACTCCTGGCACACTGTTGTCTCTTCCCTCTGCCTCTGCCTTGTCCTGCACTGCTCCTGACATCCTGGTCCTCCCTATTGGCCTCCCTCATAGCCCTTCTGCAGCTTCCCCCACCTGCCCTCCAGCCACAGGCTGTGTCATCCCTCCCACCTATGGTGCTTGCTTGCTCACACATCAGCCCTGTGATTCACTGCAAATGCTGGAGCCCTGTCTCTCTTGTCTGTGTCACCCAAGAGATTACTGGGATCCAAGTGCACAGCCAGTCTGGTTTTTTAACCCAGTAAGATGGGTTAAATGCATAGTTGTTTTCTGTCTGACTACTTTAGGAAAACTGCGTGTCAAAGTCTATGGGATGCATCTAACATTAGGAAGATACTGAATGATGTGGTAAATGTGTCTGGTGTCATACAGGACCTGTGTGGTGTTGTTCAATTAATTGAGGAACGGGCAGGATAACCAAGACATATTTCAGAAGTTCCATTTCATATACAGATACATTTCAAAAGTTCCTCGTGAAGTCACATGTGGCAATTATGCACCTACTAACAGGCTCCAACAGAGCCTGTCTTCTGAGGGGCTCCAGGGTGTTTCTGCCTGCACAGATCCAGTCTGAGGTTTGCATCATTTCCAGGGAGAAATTCTGTCCCCGTCCTTTGACAGGGACTTTCACACATGTTCATAGGCACCTGGCCTGAGGTTTCATTTTGGAACAAAGACTGAAATTAGAGGGCTGGGCTGTTTCCACTGCAGACATTTTACATGTGAATGCTGCATTAAGCACATCAAACTTTCTGTTTGACTTCTGATTGCATACTATGGTATCAGTTTTATTACAAGCACATTGTTTAAACTCTGGGGTAGTCACAGCTTAATCTCTTGCTTGTAAAACTGCCACAGGAAATTACCCTGCTCTTCACTTGATGTATGTGTTCATTGTTTCTGGTGGGCATATGCTGGATACCACCATGCAAGGGGGCTAAAAGTAGTGTAATTAGTCTTTGTTTGGTCTAAAGTGCAGAATGCAAAATTAAATATGGATGTTCTATGTCTCTAGATAACGGTAGTTTCCTTGATTATAGCAAAGCCTTGTGTTGTGTCTCTTTAATTTAGGATCATTCTTACCTTTGATTCACCATTATTAACTCATATTTTAAAGGAACCAGAAATGTTTCAGTTAGGAGAGTTATGGTTGGGTATGAACATGACCAATCTGATGTAAAAAATAAAAACATACCAGTGAGATTGACATTCAGCTTTTGCACCCAAACCTGCCTTTTGCATTTCAACTTTATTGGTGTAAGAAGAGCCATAAAGAATGACAGACTTTGGCTGACTTTGTCTGCTTTTTCCCACATGGATGCTGTGAATCGTGCAGGAGCAGCAGTGGTGCCTGCTTTCCAAGGACACAGGCACACTGGTGGAACCCAGAAGGGGCTGTAGATACAGATCAAAACTTTTTCATGGTTCAGGTGGAAGAAGATACTCCTGGTGGGTTTTTTAGCCTATTGTCAATAACCCCCCCAGTCAGGTGAATAGTTACTTATTGCTTAAATGGTGCTGATAAAAACAGTGAGATCCCTTCCACATTTGAGTGTGTGCCTACAGCATGAGTGGGTAGTTTAGCAAACAACGCTGGAGGACTGTTGTGGGGTAGCATACACAGGCATTGCCTGCAGTACAGGGCCTTGGAGACGCCTGGTGATTCAGAGCAGCGCTGAAGAGCTTTAATGGACGTAGTAAAGACACCCATGGTAAGCACTGTGGTATGATAGTGTTCCACAAATTGCCACTGTTTCCCAGTGATGCCATACCTCATTTTTGCCACTTGTGCGAATGGGATATCTTTCTAAAAACTTTGTAATGGCTTTTTCCTTATTTTGAATTGCACTAGTTGGCTGTAATTCGTTTAACAGCTTGGGTGTATTTTCCCAGATTGGCTGGTCCTGACCTTGCAGGAAGTCAGCAAAACAATATGGAGTCATGTACTTACAGTGGAGAAAAGGGCTGTATTCTGTGCTGGAAAAAGTACTGGTGGCTGCAGACTGAATTGTTTACCATGCTCTTGTCCCATTATTCCTAGGTTTTGGTTGGGCCAGTGTCCAAACTGGAGGTGAGTGATAGTGGCCAAAGAGACATTCATCCATCAAATATGTCAGAGAAGGAAAGGCAGAAGACTTTCTTGACATAAAGAAGACAGTAAACTGTCTCTCTTCTTTGCTTTACCACAGATTTTTCTATGGGATCATTCTCCCACTTGGGAGATTCTGGGTTGTCAGTCAGAGTTGTAGCCATCGCTCCCTATTGCTTGTACTTGCTGCTCAGAGATCTGCTCTGAAGTCAGATGTCACCCATATCACAGTGACCACAGGGCAGCAGCATAAGGAATAATTGTTGTAAAGCCTGTCCCATGAACAGTATTAAATGAAGGTCTATCCCATGAGCAGTATTAAATGTGTTACTGTCTTCCACGTTTCCTCTTTGGCTTGTTTTCTTCCATCTTACCAATCTGATTTATCCCTTGATTCTCTTCTCAGCTCCTATTGGGCAATATGGTTAATTTAATCTTTTAAATTTCTTTTCCATGCATTTTACATTGTTTTTCTTTGTTATGTCTCTCTTTATGCCTGCCTACTCAATTTCTCTGTTCACAGTTTTATCGTCACCTGTGTCTTTTGAGCTTTTTTGTCTCCACTGCCTTTTGCCTCCCTATGTCATTTTTTTTCTTTTTTTGGGGGGAGAAAGGGATGTATTGTCTTATTTCTGCTCACCTGTTAATTTCCTCATCTTCATCTATCTTCCTTCTATCTTCTTCCCCTAGCCCCAGTCCTAGTTCTCCCCTGAGAATGTAATTTCTTCCCTGTGTTGCCCATCCTCTTCACCCTCACCAGTAAAAGAGACACAGCATGGGTACTTCAAGGCAGGACAGAGCTTGTTCCAAACTGCCAGGGCATAGCTTGTTTTATGTGTGTTATTGAAAATGCAAACTCACAAGAGCAATGACTGTTCTCCCAGTTCTTTTGCTGAAGGATATATGAAGAACATCAAACACCTTTGTGGTCTTTTAGATCCACACCATTTTCAACAGTAATCACATGAGTCTACAAGGGGATCCCTAAGGCAAATCATTCTCCTTCATCCCTACTTTGAGTACGACTGTTTTCAAGAAGGTGAAAGTTTAACAGAAGCGCTATCTATCTGCAAGCGTTTTGACAGTGATGGCTTCAGCAGTTACATGATGAGGGTAGTACACTGTGGACTCTAACAGCATGGTTGGGATATTTTTTTTCTTCTTTTTCCTGACTTAATTAATGCTTTCTAAAGTGAGAGGAAAATAAAATATGGTCATGAGAGAATTCTGTCTGTCTGGCTTTAAGCTTGAAGGACATTGTGCCATCCCCTTGTGTTGAGATAGACTTGAACGCTGCACTGGGGTTCATGGTGCTCATACAAGGCTGGGATGGAGGGTACTCCTTTGAGTCCTCTACCCACCGAATGAAGAAGAGATTTTAGGAAAATGGAGAAAAAAAGACCTTATTCCCTTTCCCAGCCTGTCGGTCACATCTGAATATGCTCCCTTTCCCAGAGGTTAGCATCTTTGTGTGTTCTGTCTAGCTTTTTCTCCATGACTAACTATTCTTTTCATCATCCTCTCTTTATGCATGACAAATGGACCCTGTAATACTATGAATCACAGATCTATGAACTCCCCAGCCACAGTAAAACAGCTCCTTCTCTGGTTCATGTCTCCTGTATATTCAAGACCAGTTAGTCACACTTTTCTTTCCTCTGCTTTCCAGCTGCTGAAGAGCTGGTATTTTTTGTAACTTTCCAAGCTGGTACAGTCCCCAGATAATTTCTGGATTTTTTCCCTGTAGTCCTAGTGCATGAATTATGTCAGAGACGATAGAGATTGAAAGAGAGGAATTGCAAAAATCCCAGCTGCCACATCTGCATCCCAGCAAGTGTAAAATAGGGTAAACATCTCTGACCAGGACCTGGGAGGATGCTGGGTAGACCAGGCAGCTCCAGTTAATCTCCTCTGGTAGACAGTTCATAAAGACTATAACTGGAGGTGTTACATACTGATGGGAAAATCTGCCTAGCAAAGTGTCTGGAGTTCTCCTGTTCTCGGATGGGTGGTGTCCTTCATCTTCACTTCTTGCATGTTTGTTGGTAAATGAATGATTAAATTTGCGTGGAAAATTAGGGGGTTTGTCCCATTAACATTGCTGAGATTTTGAAAATATTGCCCATAAATAGCAATGAAAAGTTAAAATATCAAATTACTTTTGGAAAATATGAATCCATTTTAAAGACTAAATCCTTTGATTTCAGTGTTTTCTGATTATTTTATTTCTGATTTATTTGTAATTATCCTTATGAGTAGATTGCCATTTGTATTTTGAAGCATAACGCTGATGAAACTGAGACTACAAACCTTTAATTTCTAAGTCATCCTACTGAAGTAAGATATCTCCATCAGTTTCAAATTTATTTAAAAAGAAAACAAAGAAACAAAAAAAAACCAAGACAAAACTCTGGATATTTGTTTAAAATCTGTTTTTTCACGAGGCATGGTTTGATCAGCCAATATTTTTTTCAATGGAAAGGGTTTTTTAAAGAAAATTCCCAGTTAGTTCCTCTGGTGCCTTTTTATTCTTCAATTCAAGCAAAGCGAAACATGCAGCTGATGTAGCATAGCACTATTGTTTTATTTCCAGACTTTCAAATAATAAAGGAAAATTTGTAAAAGGAAGTAGGAGGCATTTCATGTAGTATCCTTTTATTTTAGTCAGTACTGAGTCTTTCACAGTTAAATATAAAGAGCTGTGTCATTGGTCTGTTCATAATAAAATGCTGTAAAGCCTACAGAAATTGTAATCATAACAGATTTTTCTAGACCATAAGAGAGATACATGTTGCAGATTTTATTTTTACTCAAAGAATATAAGATTTTGTTTGAGTTGTATTGTGTAAGCAGCTCCCTCACGATGACTTCTATTGTATATTCTGGTTCTGTTTGCAAGATAAATCATGTTCCCTTGACAGGACCAAATGCCAACTGCAGCACACTGCTGTTTTCAGTTAAATATGCCTTTCCTGCAGCAGGTCACTGAGTTTTCCTTTCTATAGTTAGATGATAAGTATTCAAATGCTTCATACACATATGTAAGTGTACTTCAGCCCTTCTTTGCAAAATGCTTTCTGTATGCAAAAATATTTGCTGTGATTGCAGCAATTATCATTGATTTCAAAAATCCACTTGGCCTGGAAAATGAGTGTATTAGGGAAGGCACTGTATAATATTAATTAATTAAATTATTAATTAACTAAATTATATGAATTAATTAAAAAATATGGGCCTTTATGTAAGCAGGACAATTCATCAATCCACTTTTATGTTCATGTGCAGCAAGTGTTTTGCCCATGTTGCAGGCCACAGGTAATCCCTATCCATTTCTGCAACCAGTAATGGAGAAATATGCAAGCCAGAATGCCAACTTTACAAAGTTTTGATTTTACATTTGTTGGTTTATTTTCATTCTGTCTAATCAAAATACTTCTAGGGCTCATTGGTTTCTGAAGAACAATAGTACAAGTGGCAATGCTATCACAAAGGTAATGCCAGACTTTAATGTATTCAGGAAAATTAAATGTAGATTCTTTGGGTGTCGCAATGTTAAATTCCTGCTGGTCTAAAAAGAGTTAATAGTCTTACCAAATAATTATTAATAGTGGTTAATGATTTCATAGGACACACTGTTTCACACTAGTTCAGAATTGCCCATGGCAGGGGGTTGGAACTAGATGATCCTAAGGTCCTTTCCAAAC
>JAVHNF010061299.1:15345-29115 GCA_034783455.1 Micropsitta finschii | reverse complement strand
ACACCAATGAGAGAGGGCTGACGAGAGACCACTCAAGAACAGCAGTGGTTGTGAATGTGTTTTGCCTGGCACACAGAGACAGTTTTCACGTGCATGACTACAGCCCACAGCTCACAGGGAGCATTACTGCATAAACTGGTGCCAGGCCAAGTCTGCTCCGAGTCCTTCCTTCAAGCCACTGCTCATTACAGAATGAAACCCCAACCCGCTGCCCTGGGAGACATAACTCAGTGAAGTGGTTTCTCTGCCAGGAGCACACGGAGGGGCTGGGTCCTCCTCCACGGTGCTGCTTCACCCCTGGAGAGACTCCCCAGCCAAAACTAAGAATTTGCTGCCATCTGTAGACATCTGGGTGCTGTTCAGGCAGTTTCCCCAGCACTGCTCACACAGCCCTTATATAGGCAAGACAGCACGGACAAACCTCCCCGGTCCCAAACCAACCTATTCCTTTCTTCAGCATTTTGCCATCTAAGGTAGCTTCTACAGTCTCCAGCTTGTTTATTTTCCACTGTTGGATGCTGGGTCCTGCAAGGAGGATCTCTGTACTGGTTGTAGGCAGAGAGCTTGGACTTTGCTGAGAGGCAGCCTGCTCCTCCCTTCTGAATGCCTCTGACAAAGAGAAAGTGTGTCCATTGCGGAGTATATCGCTGAAGCCCCACAGCAGCCAGCAAGCTCTTCCCAAGCTGTGCTCCAGGTCTCCATGGGGCAGTAACAGCCCCTCCTGGTGGGGCCAGCTGGGTAGCAGGGACAGCCACTCATACCCACACTGCACACCCTCCTACACTGTCCACGAGCAGACCCCCACTTCACCCATTATTTCTGTGTCTCTGTGGCCATGCTGCCCACTGACCCACCTGTGCTTCTGCCCCCACCCTGACGAGCTTCAATCTCCCTGTCCCTACCATCGTCCGTGAGCTTTACCTTCCTGACAAGCTTTGAGAGGGTGCTCGGCCATCTCCCGTCCCTAGGGTGTCCCTTCTTCCTTGGGTCAGGAAAATAGCCCTGAAATGGTGAGGGAATCCAAAACACCTTCTTGGAGGACACAAGATCCTACACTGTCTTTGGTGGATCATGGGGGACTATTGACACCCTGCAGCTGACACAGAGCAAAGCCCTCAGGTTTAACACCTCTTTGGTGGAGCAAAATGGAGTAATGGCAGCTACTTAACAGAGATGACCTGGGCATTATCACAATTCCCTGGTGCTATTCAGACTGTCACCTGTGCCAACCCCAAACCCTCAGCAGATGAGAATCATCCCATGTCTCCTGCAGATCAGCCTGCTGCAGCAGCGGCATCTTCCTTCACTCTTACAAGTGCTCCAGTGCTGAGGGTTGTGGCTGAGGTTGGCACAACAGGGAGGGACACAGGGGATGGATGCAGCAATTCACAGTGCCCCACTTCTGTCTCCCAGTTCCAGGGCCAGGCTAATCTGCATGTGTTTGAGGACTGGTGCGGCAGCTCCACTGAGCAGCTCAGGAAGAGCCTTCACTTCCCCCTTTTCCCCCACGTGAGTAAGACAGTGACACCCTCTGCCCCAGTGCTTCCCAGCTCTGCTTCCGACTTGCATCACTCCTGCTCTCTTCACACCCTGTCCCTGTCCCTCTCCATCACTTTGTCTGTCCTCCTGCTCATGAGCATCCATCACCTCCCTCTCCATCACCTCCTTTGTCCTCCTGTGGGAGTGGGAAACTTTCACAAGAGTTCAGTGGTGGCAATGCTGCTGCGTAGGGAGGCTCATTTTACCCATGCATCTGCTATGTCCCGTCCCTACCATCTCATCAGCATCCCCCATGAAGCTCTTCCCTCCACAGCAGCACTTGCTCTCATCTGGAGATGCTCTTACTGCTGCTCTTACTGCTGCCTCTGTCACACTCCATGCCCCATCCTTTTCCCAGAGCAAACCTCATACTTCCCCCTGCCCACCTGTCCCTGGGTTATTGTGTCCCTCTTTGTTACTGTCACATCTAATTAACTTTATTATTTCTTTCTTTTTCTGCATCAGACACGAACTAGACTGAAGAAGCTGGCTGTGTCCCCAAAATGGACCAACTATGGTCTCCGGATATTTGGCTATCTGCATCCTTTCACCGATGGTGAGGGCTCTGAGGATGCTGTGCTGCTGCTCATGTCTCTTCTCACCTACCCCTCCCTCCCCTCCTGGTGCTAAACCACTGGTGCCCTCACTCCTGCAAGCCCAGTTCTGGGTCCCTCACATGGGCAGCGCAACTAGCTGTGTGTGTCTGGCTGTGGCCTTAGCATGGATGGAAACACATCTGCCTCCCCTGTAGGGTGGCAAGGAAAAGCACAGAAGAAAACAGATGGGAAGTGGTAGATAAAAAACAATGCTGTCATGGATGCACAGCCCCATGGCGTGTACGTGAGCAGAAGCAATCCCTGAGCTTTCCCCCGCTCCCTTGCATGCACAAGACTGTACATGACATCACTGATGTTCCTGTTGCTCCCTGGGTGCATGAATACCATCTGACAGCAGCTGACATTTGTATCACCCAGCTGCATGCTTCTGCCCAGAGCAGCCTCCGAGCACTCACCCTCATTTCCTGGTCCCCTGTAACCTCAGCCAGAACAGTGGGACTCAAGCACCTCTGTCTCCCTTTGGCTCCCCATGCACATTCCTCCACCCAGACACAGCATCTCACACAAGAATTTGCTCTGGGAACAAAAGAGGAATCCGGGAAACTTTGATTGGACGTCTTAGCTTTCCAGGTTAGATGTGAGGTGAGGCCAGTGCAGAAGGGATAGTGAACCAGTTGCACCAGTAAAGTTTTGTTTTCAGTCACATCAGAGTTGGAGAATTCAGAGAGGTTCAAAGGGGTGGGGATGGTAATATCAAAAGGGAAAAAGGGAAAAGGGCAAAGACAGCATTTTAAAGAAGCAGAATCCATTCTGTGCTCTTACCTCAGAGCCCTACTCACTTCCTCCATCTCTCGACAGGGGAGTTTCAGTTTGCCATTGCTGCGGATGACAATGCTGAGTTCTGGCTGAGTCCAGATGAAAAGACCTCTGGTCTCCAGCTGCTGGCCAGTGTAGGCAAGGTACAGTGCATGCTGCATGGCTTCTTCCATCAAGGCTTTAATGGTTCTGTGGGGATGGAGACCATCCTGTCTTACTGTCTTGGGCTACCCAAGTTTCTTTTCCTGCCCAGCTACAGACAACACTACCACAGATGCCAGATGAGTATGACACAACATATCTTAAGGCAGTTACATATTAGCAGGGCTGTTCGAAGCTCCATATTTGTGATTAAATACATCCTTAGGTTTCTGATCTTACAGACAGCTTCCCAGGAGGAATAGCTCAATTTTCCCTCTTCATCACCCCTTGTGCAGTAACCCGGGAAGAAACTCAGTTATAGCTTTTTCTGTCTCTTGACAGACAGGGAAGGAGTGGACTGCACCAGGAGAGTTTGGGAAATTTCAGAGCCAACAGTCAAAGATGGTGAGGTGAGTGAGAAGAGCCCCTTGCTCCCAGCATCTCTGCACATGGCCAGGAAATCACAAGGACAAGAAACTCAGGCTTGTTCTGCAGAATTTAGCAGCATAGAGAAAGGGATTACTCTGGGGTATTGGCAAAGCTGAAGTGACACATCCACACCTATGCCAGCTGCTTTGCTGACTTACTGCAGCAATGCAGCGCTGCATTTTTCTTCTCTGGAGGAGGCAGCCACCAGCAGATCCAGACTGCTCTATATGAACTGTATCCCAAGCTTCCTGCTTTGGAATGGACAGGTTTCCCAGAGGCCAAAACCCAGCAAGCAAGACTGAAAGGGAGCTATTCAGACTTTAGTGAGAAGGGGCTGCAGCACTCGAGGTGCTCAAGGGAAGCTCTGTCCACATCTGGGTTTTCCTGGCAGCCCTAACCCTGCTCACCCTGAGAACAGGTTGTTTCAGGGGTGTGGCTGTTCTCCTCTCATTGTGTGCTGACAAGCTAAGAAATGTTCCATAACGCTCTCAGTGACAGACACGTTCTTCACAGGTTGTCAGCTGCAGGCAGGTACTATTTTGAGGTGCTGCACAAGCAGGATGACAGAGGAACAGACCATGTGGAAGTAGCAGTGAGTCTGTGCAAATGGCTGTGCTTGTATGCCTGTCCCCGCAGAGCTCGGGAATGACTTTTATAACCATGTCCCTCCTTTCCCAGGCCCCAGAACCTCTTTGCATGAGAGTCATGTAATCCCTTCCCTACTTCTATGTGGGATAGTCCTCACTGCATGTCAGGACCCCTTCCTCTGTTTGCTTAGGATAGTTCTGCCCTCTCCAGTCTCTGCTGCAGCTCTTTGTCCTTTCCTGCTTTGGATGTGTCCTGGGGGATCTCAGCTCATTGACAGTCTTTTGCTGCTAGGTAAACTCGGTCATAGGAAGGAGAAAGAGTAAGCTGTGAACCCATCTGGTGAAAAACATCTTGTGCCTGTTCCTTTTGTTCAGGCTTGATTAACTCCATAAGCACTTCATTTTAATGTGTTTCTCTGTTCCAGTGGAGATTGAATGACCCAGAAGCGAAGTTCAAAGTCATTGACTCCCAGTACCTCTCCCTTTTTGCTAGTAAGTATCTTCACCACAAGTTCCCATGAGCACCTCCCCATTCTTCCAAAACATATCAACAGTGTTTCACCATGAGCAATACTCTAGCCAGGCAAATACCATCCCTACAGATCATTACAAGAAAGAAGTAGAGACAGGTCAGGAGAGAGATGTCTTAACAGGAGTGTGACTCATGATTAGATATAGGAAAATTGGAAGTAATTGGGATTATTTCAGGGAAATCTAGAGGCAGCGAGGAAGGGCACCAAAGAGAGTCTGCAAGGGTGAGAACCGTTCCAGATGTGTGAATAACATGGGAGGGAGATTCTCTGCAGAGAGCTAAGAGGAATGTAAGGCCCAGAACATGGGAGCTGTGGTGATATGTTGGCATCTGGACATGATCCGAGAGAAGGGGCTGCTGTAGCACTTCCAAGAGACTTCACTCTAGGTGCTAAACGCAATGGGATACACTTTGGGATTTGCTGCTTTATTCTGTATCAGCCTCAAGTCTCTTCAGGTTGCTGCTGGATTGCACCAAGCACATAAGCCAAGTCTCTTCTGTTTTGTAAACCCTTCTTAGCTCATCAAGTGATGCCTTTATCAGTTAAGGAGCTCCTCAGTCCTGTTTATCTAGCTTTGTCAGCATCGCTTTCTTCTGCCAGCATTCCCCCTTTCGGTATCTACCACTGTTTCCTTCCAACATCTCTGGGCTTTTTTCTATGCCAACACTTTTGCCCATGGAAGGTTCCCTGATGTAATCAAGACATCCATTTGCTGTGTCTTGGATCACAACCTGCTGCTGTATTTTCTGAAACCTGCCATTTGGCCAGGACTAGGTTTTCAGTTAGTCTTCTGTCCTCATCCTTTTTCCTTCTGCTCTTCATATTAATTCTGGAATGACGCACATCCCAGAAGATCCCTTTGTGGTTGGGCACAGTGTTGCAGTCTCATGTTTACCTAGAACTTTCTGCCTATGCGGTATTTCTCTCTTCCATATCAGCCTTTGGCTGTATCACATGGTATCCCATTCCTTCTGGGTTCCCATGTTCAGTACCCAAAATTTGCTAACCCCAGTGCCCTTGGCAGCATCTTACCTTTCCCTCCTGGTTATTTATTCACTTCCTCACATCTCAGAGTAAGATCCATGGAGAAATGAAGGCCCTTAGCAGCAGCACCCAAGAAAAAACATAGCTAACACCCAGTTTTGAGTTTAAGCTTCCCATTGTTCCTAGCTTACTGTGGGTCTCTATTCCCTTGCTGGAGTACCCTTCTCCTTGGCCACTGGAGGCCTTGCCCCAGGGTCCTGATCCTTTTTCAGCAAGATCAGAGAGAAAGCTCTGCTCCTCAGCTTTCTCCCCCCATTCATGTTTTCTGTCTCCTTTTAGAATAAATTTAACACTAATAATTCAGAAGTGTCCAGTGATTCCTGCCAGCATGGGGATTCTTCAGCCCACCACTGCTGCTGTGTCCAAGGTAGAAGGTCACGTTCCTCCATTACTCATCCCTGTGTTTGCTTTCAGTGACAGCCACACACAGCTACCCCACAGCTTCTGTATTTCCAGCTTTCTGAGTCAAAGCCTTTCCTTCCCATGGTGCCTTTGCAGTAAGGCTCCTGACCAGCCCCATTTAGGCATTACTGTGCCAGAGATAATGTTAATGCCACGGATGCAATGCGATTTGGAAAGGGCTGACACTGGACAGGGGTGGTTTTTGGGGCCAAGGGACAAATTAGCCCTTCCTCCGCCTTCCGTTCTCCCTCTGGTTTCTAGACGAGACTCTTTTAAAGATGGATGAGGTTGGGCACATCCCGCAGACGTTGGCCAGTCACACGAGGCGGCCCGCTGACAGCACAGGCAGCAAGGCACACCCAGCTGACATGTTGAAGCCTGACCCCCGGGACACTCTATACGAAGGTAAGACTTGCAAAGCAGATGAGGAGGTAGCTGCAGCCTGTCACAGCACGTGCAGTAGCACAGCTGAGAAGGATTGTCCTTCTTTGTCATGGTTATCAAAGGCCACCTATTTTTCTCCCCATTGTAGAAGAGGGGGGCAGCATGCAATATCTGTCCCTGTAGGAGACAAAGCACAGACTAAACCCAGCTCTTCGTTCTTGGCATCCAGCTCATACAACATCCCCAGGCATAATGTTTTTGTGTAAGTGCCATAGAGGAATGTAAAGAGATGAGCTGTGCGAGATAGTTTGCTTGATGTATCTGTTGGTATTTCACATAGATAAGTAGAAACCAGGCACAGAAGTAGCTAAGCTGATGCATTGGTTGCAGCAGGGCTTCTCCAGCAGCACTTGCCTATGTGTTTCTCCTTCTCAGTGCCTCTGCTCAGCAAGTCTCGCGTGCACCGAGCATTGCCAGACTGCCCATACAAGCCCAGCTACCTGGTGAATGGATTCCCTCTGCAGCGCTACCAGGGACTCCAGTTTGTAAGTTTTACTCCTAAAGCAGGTATTTTTCCCAGGGGAACACAAGGAGGAAGGAGGGAGATCACATTAAACATGAGGGTCTCTCCACTGACCTGAAGCTCCTGGGCAGATTTGACTATCAGCAGTTCAGGTCTGTGCATCCCAGTATAGGCAAAGAGCAACACTAAGAAAAGGGAGATGAGTGCTACACACTGCTTATGGGTGTTACTGGGGTACAAATGTGTGTGTGCCTTAGAGAGCTCCTTGGAACTCAAAACAAAGAGCAGAGCTTGCCTTCACATGGAGCCTCAAAATGGCCAAGGATTTTCTTCCCCATGTAGTCTGAATGAACTACTAAATACCCTGACAAGTCTTGAGGGGGAGCTCACATTTATGAGGAATGCAACATGGCAGGGATTCATCCCCCATATTGCAGAGCAGACTGAAGTCACCAGTATGGTTTGTCCTCCCTGATGTCAGTGCAAGCCTACACTCCCTGAGGGACTTGCATCCCTCAGCTTTGTCTGAAAGTCTTCACACATGCTTTCTGAGCTCCTGTGATCCCCTTCATCTCCTCAGGAGGACTTGCCTACCTCTCTCCCAGCTAGTTTTTGCTCTATTGTAGGATATAAATGCACAGTTACAGAGATGGACAAACAATGATGAGAGAGAAAAAGAAAAAGGCATACCCATGTACACATCCGAGCATGCTTCCTTCTGTTTTCCATTCTCACAGTTCGCTTTCAGGTGCCTCAGAGAAGCAAACAGTTAATGAGCAACCCCAGCTACCTCTCAAAAGAGCTGGTTACCCTGCAACTGCGTCTGGGTCACCTTGTGACTGATACTTGGCATTTATGAGGGTTTTACTTTATTATCCTCCCTTCTTTCCAGGTTCATTTATCCTTTGTTTACCCAAATGATTACAGCCGCCTGAGCCACATGGAGAAAGATAATAAATGCTTCTATCAGGAAAACCCATATTACTTGGAAAGGTAGGATGCTGCAAATGCAGGATCCCTAGCAGGGTGGAAGGAGATGGTCTGAAGGCTGGAATTGGGGTGGAATTTCTTACTTAGGACTCTCTTAATTCTAAAAGATTTCCCTAAGCCTTGCAAAGCATTAGAACATTTATAGTTTATTTCGTTAACTTATATCCCCTTTAAGTGAGAATATGTTTAGGTCTCGAGGGGAAACTGCCACTGCTTTTCTTGCTCTGTTAAGCCAGTAGCTGGGTCAGAGCATGTTTATTCCATTATATCAGGGAGTGTATTTCCAGCAAACTTTGCCTGCTAGCAGCTGGAGCCTCCTGATGGCTGTTACTGTGAAAACCAAACCATGATTACCAGCAGGCATCTCTCTGGGGGAAGAAGTGCATGTCATTCATCTTGACTGGGGTCCCGCTCTCAATGATGGCCCTGTGAGGGAGCTACCAACCAAATGCTCCCCAATGAAACCTTGCAGGAGGACTCATCTCCGTTCAGAAGGACTTTTTTGCAGGATAAGGAGAGTCACTTTTCTGGTGACATAGCTGATAGCGGCCTTCTTGTCATCAGGATCTTCTTCCTCCTCCCTATGGGGCTATTTTGAGGGCTGGAACAACAGCTTATGTGATAGGTTTGGGAGGGAACTCCTGGGGCTGAAGTTCTTATTAAAGGATGGAGAAAGTGGCTGCTGTGGGCTGGAAGGTGCAACCGAGGTCTATTGCTTTGACAGGTTTGACATTTGTATTGTGATAGGAATTGGGAACTGGGGGCTATTTTGCTTGACATCAAGCACACATGGAGTGGAACAGTCCTGGAAATCCCTCCCAAATGGTTGAAGTACAGGCATATGAGGACAGCACAAAGAGTGGTGGAATGAGAGAAGAGAAAGAGAGATCATTGCAATTACCTGCCTGAGCTGCTTTTACAGCATGATGACTTGCATTTGTGAGCACTATATCATAAGCGAGCAGCTTAAAGGAGGCTAAAGAAGTGTTTCAAGATACTTATATTGGGATTTTCTCCTGTTCTTATGAGAAAATGTCTGAAAGACTGAGATGGTAAACAAGGAAAATGGATGTCTTTGACAGTGCAGAGTAAGATCTGATTGCCCAAAGATGTGAAAGTTGGTGATGGTGAAGTAGGATCTAGAGGTGTTGGGTGGATGTGATCAGAGTAATGGACCATCACCTCTGAAGTGGTAGCTGTAATTTATTTGGAGAGGGCAAAGTAACTTTCATCAAACTTGTGTTTTGCCCTTCCCTCTGCAGATTTGGATTCTATAAGTACATGAAAATGGATCAGCCGGAGAAGAGCCTGGACTCTGGAGAAAAGACAGAGCAGCCAGGTAGGGGCCATAATGTCAGAACCTGGAAGATACTTTTATCCGTCACTTCACTGAAAGAAGTAGTTGACTTTCTGTACCAAGGAAGTCACAGCCCTTCCCTGCCAGATTGCTGTGGCTGGGAAGAGATTTTTGATGCTGCTTTCATTTCTTTTACAGGCAGGTTGGGAGGTCACCAAACAGTGGGCTGTAGTGGACAATGGGACAGCTACCTCTCAGTCCCACATTTAGCAATCAATTCCAGCAAAAACATGGGCAGAAGTGACAGAGTCAAAGGTGTGCAGCGTGGGGGCCTGTGCTCTGGCCCTGCAAAGCTGTGGCCAGAGCTATGGCTAAAGGCAGTGGCAGACACCTCCACAGCCTTTGGCAATTCTGCCTAATAGGTGCTGAGGAGGGTGCACAACTCCTATGTCTGAGAGCATCCCTGTGCCTCTGAGCAGGAGACAATGCTGAGATGAGGCAAGAAGTAGCTGCCCATGGTGGGGCTGGTGATGGGTCAGGATGGAAAAGGCAGTGGGAAGGTGTCAGAGGTGTAACTGTGATTACTCCCACAGGCTCCCAAGAGGGGAATCTGGATGATGTGCAGTATGCGGAGCAGGATGTGGAGAGTACCAGTGCCCCTGAGCTCCCTGGCACAGGGAAGGCAGAGCTGGCACGTAATGCTCCCAGCAGTGTGGTGGGCAGTGATAATGTTCATGAGGACTATTCCCTTCGGGAGCGCCGTCGGCTTCTCTCAGTAGTGGGTGGCAACACAGGACGGGGGCCACAGCCACAGAGGAGAAGGACAAAGAGGTCTGGTGTCAAATCAGCCACAGTGGCCTCTGCCAACCAGAGCCTCAGCCAGGCTGGCTTAGAAGGGAACTCAGTAATGAAGAGACCCCCTCTAAAAGCTGGTGTCAAAGACAACTCCAGGAGCCCTCTGCAGCACACCAGGGCTGTCCAGGGGAGAGCATCTGTCAAAAAGGCAAGCCCTCCTTCTAAGACTGTGTCTCATCAGCCTCTCGGTGTCCCCAGGAACTCAGGGGTCATGAGTCCCAAAGGACTGAGACCTCAAGGAGACCTTAGCACCACTAAGGATGGGCTGCAGCCAGCAGGCGCCGTGCCAGCCGGGAAGGGATCCCCAGTCTCTGGCAAGGCTGGCAGACGTGCTGTGAGCACTGCCAGCCCCAGCCAGCAGCCTGGGCTGACACAGTGGCTGAACCAAGTGGAGTCCTACATTGCTGAGCAGAAGGCGGCCAATGGTGGGGACATGGCTAAGGGAGAGGTGGAGGTGGCATCTCCTGCAAAGGGCAAGTCTGGGCCTTTGGCAGCAGAAGAGGAAGAGGTGGATGGGGAGCCAGAGGAGGAAGATGAAGAGGATTTTGATTACGTACCAGTGTTCGACCAGGCGGTGAACTGGGAGCAGACCTTCAGCACAAGCAATCTGGACTTCCATATGCTGCGCACAGATTGGATTGACCTGAAATGCAACACGTCAGGAAACTTGCTGCTAAAAGAAAGAGAGGCCCTGGAAGTCACGCGTGTCTTCCTAAAGAAGCTCAACCAGAGGACTAAAGGGTAAGGCACAATGTAGAAACTAAGGGGTGGTATTCCAGAGCTGGTGTACCATGCTACACAGGGAATACTTGTCATGTAAGGAGATAGTAGGAATCAGAGGATTAAATAGATGTGAGAAACAAGACTTCAGGCAAGGAATCTATGAAAAATAATGGTCTTTAAATACATTTTTCTTTGAGAAATTGGACTTGTTGGACACCAGACCATGTCTGGGGTCTGAATATTGCCCTCCAACAGCTGGTGGCAGTAAACCCGAAAGATTGGAGATTTCCATCCAGCTGGTTATCACTGGCCTTTTGCTGGCTTCCTTCTTGTAGAGTGTAGGTATTGAGAACACATATTAACATTTTACCAGCTGAAAATTAAGAAATTGTGCTGATACGAATTAGGACTGAAGCTCCTCGTGCTGCTTGTTTGGTGTCTGCCACATCTCAGCTTATGAATCATTTAGGACGTAGGACCAGAAGGGACCTATCAGATCATGTGGGTCCGTATACTGACCTCATACCCTACACTGTTATCTGAGTGTGTGCACCTCCATCTTTAAATGAGCTAGTTTTCTAGATCCTGGTATTGTTCTGGGGAGATGTTTCATCTCCTGCCTTCTTTGACGACCCACTGGAGATCAGCTTTTGCTGGTACTCTGTTTCCACATGGTCACTACATGGTTCTTTTTCTTCCCAGGCCTTACCATCTTGATTGCTTTTCTGGCAAAGATATACCTTCTCTAAGCTTCTATAAACTAAACAATCCAACTCCTGACCCTTCTGTTGAGTTGGCCTCTATTTCCACAATATTTCTATCTGTCCTTCTCCATGTGGGTTTTGTTTTGGGTTAATTTTCTTGTACATAAGTGACCAGTATCCCGGCTGTTTTATAGAATGATGCTATTAGTTCCCAGTCCCTGCTGGAAGTAGCTCTAATGCTACATCTTAAGATTGCATTTGTTTTTTCAGGGTCACATCAGTCATGGTCTAACTAATCAGTACACATAAGCTTTTCTCAGCATTTTAACTGTTGAATGCCTATTTTACAGCAGGAACTCTTGTGATCCGAAAGGGCATGATGTGACATTTCATCCTGTTTTGGCCATTCTGACCGTATAGCTCACTCCCATTTTTACTGTATAATTGCTCATTCCTACTCTGTGTAATTGGCTGATAAGCTGTCACGAGCCAATTTCAGTAGCCTAAACATATTCCTTGTGCCAAGATCACTGTGGGAGGTGTCAAATACACTTACTATTCAATCATTCAGTCACATTTGTTATTTTGTGTGTCACCTTTATTTAATTTCCCTTGCCAACTTGGCTGGCATCCCAGGTCTAATCCCACATGCTTGTAGATTTAGGAAACAGGTGCTAAGCCTTCCCATGGGACTTTGGAAGTGATACAGCAAAGCAGAGGGAGGCTGGGGACAGAAAGGTTTGTGCTAGCCAGGAGGAAAGAGCCTTGCAGAGCCAAGCAGGCTGGTGGAGGGCAAGGGGCTGGTGTACAGGGGATGTGCTCACCCCCGCTGTATCCCCTGCAGGCGGTTCCAGCTGCAGCGTATTGTGAACGTGGAGAAGCGCCAGGACCGCATACGGGGCAGCCGCTACCTGCTGGAGCTGGAGCTGCTGGAGCAGGGAGGGCGGCTCGTTCGCTTCAGCGAGTACGTCTTTGCGCGGGGCTGGCAGGGCATTGGTGGCGATGAGGAGGAGGAGAGGAAGATGAGGAACCTGGCGTGGGGTCGGCGGCGGCACCTGATGGCTGTGGCAGATGAGCCAGAGCTGTGCTGGCCACATGGCTTTTCCTGGAACCACCGAGCTGTGGTTCACTTTGTGGTGCCAGGTAAGGGGGACATCGAGGGATGGCACAGTGGGAGGTTCCTAGAGGAGCACTCCTGAGCAGTGGGTCTGGGCCAGCCTCAACTGTCTTGTTTGAGTCACTTCTGTTCTCTCCAAGTTAAACCCCCTCAGAAATACGACTGAGCCTAAATTCCCAAATTTGGCTTGTAAGCTCAAAGAAAACTCCTGTCACACACTGGGAAAGAGCTAACACTGATTCCTGGGCTCTTTGGTCCAGGTTTTCAGCTTGGGCCTATTTCAGCATCCCTGCAAGGCTAGTGGGGTTTGAGGGAAGGCAAGAAGCCTTGCCTGTTGAGAAGCCACAGCATCTTTGAAATTAGCTTTGCTTTGGTTCTCTTCCTCTTGCAATACAACCAGTGAAAAACCAGGCACGTTGGGTGCTGCAGTTCATCTCCGATATGGAGGAGCTGTTCCAAGTCACTAAGGATCCATACTTCAACGTCATCATCACAGACTACAGCAGTGATGACATGGATGTAGAGAAGGCTCTGAAACAGTCTGCCTTGCACAGGTGAGAGTACTGCTTGGTCACAAAAAACAGCTCACATGAACATGCCTGCAAACACTGCACATCTGCCAATCTCTGTGTATTGACCAGCCACAATCTCCTGTGACATCCCAAAGATATCCATCCAGACCTTGCACGTATACATGAATATGTTGTTGTTATAATGTATAATTATGTGTATGTATATAATTATATACACATACAGTGTATATAGTAGTCTTACAAAACTGTAAGACAATACTTATTGTATTCATCCATCCAGATGCACCTCTTTTCTCCTGGCTTTTGCTCAAGTTTGTGAGAGAGAAGAGAAAGCAAGTCTCGCAGTGATGGGGCAGGGGGAGGACAAGAAAGCTGTGAGAAATGGGACAGTGTGGAGACCTCTGGGGACTCTGCTTGCTAGGATAACTGTCTGGCTTAATCTACTCTATTGTATACCAGCCTTTGCTGGTCATTTCTCTTATGTATCAGGGTTCCCAGTAACAGGTCTAGCCCTAGGATAGAGCTGGACTAGAGTTGAAAAGACTTTGGCTAGGGACTGCTGCACAAGAGGGAAGGCCCTCAGGCCATGCTGGGGC
>JAVHNF010061299.1:0-13680 GCA_034783455.1 Micropsitta finschii | reverse complement strand
GGAGGTGAATGGGTTTGGTCTCCTGGGCATATACAAGTCTGACCTGGACAAGATTGGAGGCATGAACACAAAAGAGTTTCGGGACCGCTGGGGAGGAGAGGACTGGGAACTCCTGGACAGGTAGGAGTTCCTTGTCATCCTGAGCAATCCCACATTGACAGCTGTCTTTCCTCCTAGCCTGGCATATGTAGGCTGCTCCTGACCAGTCCTGCTCTCAAGGGTGCATAAGCACTCAGCAAGTGTCATTAAATAGATTAGATGCCTGAGCTATTCCTTACTCCTCAGTTTGATTGTAGTCTCTTGACAACAGCACAACTTTAAAGAGATTTCCTGGGGCTGAGCCCCCAGTGTAACTTTGTTATCCCTTTTTCCCTAAGTGTGCCCTTCTTCTTTATCCAGAATCTTGCAGGCTGGGCTGGAAGTGGAGCGTCTCTCCCTGAGAAACTTCTTCCACTGGTTTCACTCGAAGCGGGGCATGTGGAACCGGCGCCAGCTGAAGACACTGTAGCCTTCAACCCCAAAGCTGCCTGGCAGCACCGTCCACCGTCTCGTCTCGATGTGCACTTTATCGAGGCACAGAGCCGAGCACACAAACTCTTCCTCTGCCTCCAGAGTCCTCTAATGGGACGGCACATCCGAGGAAGGGATGGTCAGGCTGGGGGAGCAGGAGCTTCTCCTGTGAGCCATTGTATCCAAGATGTGGGACCTGTGTCTTGCAGGGGGAAGCTGTGCAGGGGAGATGTTGACAAGTGAAGGACTCGTATTTCCTGCCATGCTGTCTGGCGGATGGTACAGTGGGAGAGGTGCCATATTTCCCATTGAGTCTTGTGTAGTGCAAACCAAACAGACACAAATCCCAGCTAAGCCTAGAATGGTTTATTTAGAGTAACACAGCTTATCCTTCAATACTTGAATGGAAAAAAGACAAAACAACAACCCTCCCATTTCCCCTCCTTCCCCATCTCTCCAGTATCCATGCTTTTGGACAGGGGACCAAAGGAAGTTCTCTGAACTGTATTGTGTCCACATGCCCATATGCTGACCCAAGGAAATCTTGGGGGGAGCTCTTAGGTGGAGCTCTTTGGCACTTTAGGCTGCTGGTGCTTAGACGTTTCTCTGTGCTTTTCACTTTAGTCATTAGGAACAACTGTGCTCATATTCAGCAAATTATGGGCCATGGGTGAAGATGCAAGTACACTTGCCTTATGAGAGCCAAGTTTGCCTGCAGCTGGGCAAAGTGGCAGGGATTGATGTTACAAGTCCACCTAAATTATTGGTCCACTGCCTGAGGATAGTGGAGGGGTTATACAGAGAAGCTAGGAGGGCATCTCAGGAGGAACTTTGCAGCCTTATCTGACAGACCTGTGTGTTTGTCCTAATGATATCAGGGAAACCCTAGCAGGGAAGAAGTGGCAATATTTTATTAGTTGAAATATTGTGAATTTGTCAGAAAAAGAGGAGACAGAGTATTCTGCTCTCCAAATCCTGTACATTTATGCCACATCTGAAGGTTAATTTAATAAGTTATGGCCTCACAGTTATGTCTTGTCATAGTTTGACTTTTCTGTAAAAAGCAGGTTTCATGGTTCAAGAACCAGCACAGCTGTTGGTGCTTCACGGCTGAAGATCCAGCACAGTTGTTGGTGCTTCATCTCTGAAACAGCCCTCGGAGCATTGGCCTGGTATGGAGGAGGTGGCCTCCGGTCTTAGCATATGCACTGGGTGCAAAGAACAGTGAGGAGGGAAGAGGGTTGAGTGAGTAAAAGAAGGTGCAGGCCTATGCTGGCATTTCTCCAAGGACTGTGAACAGAGCCTTTGTCCACAGGTGATTTGATGCTACAGGGAATTCTCATCCCCTGTAACTCCTGTTAATGCAAGGCAAGATTTTTTTACCCCTGTAACCATTTTACAAGACTACAGAAACCCAGAAACCCCAGCACACTCAGTGCTCTACATTAGAGCTTCAGTGTCTCCATACCATGCAGAAAAGGCTGCTACTGGTTGCAAGCTTCAGGGGAGAGCGTGACATAGGATGTTACTCATGGCACCCATCTCTGAACGGAGGGAAAAGTGAGTAATGGAGGTATGCAGGAAGTATACTGTGCTGACATGGTACTAGAGTTGTTTGCTGATGGAATGGATGCCAGTTCAGAATAGGCATTCATTTATTATTTATTCTGTGGTGCTTGACAAGTCCATCAAGTTCCACTATTGCAGTAGAAAACTGAACATGTAAGTTCTGACACATGAGATAGATATCTCATCAAATCATCTGCTTGCCTTAGTCCAGGTTTTGTGACTGATGGAGTCAGAAAAACTCAATCAGATTTCAGCGAGATTTACTGTGCAGTGTACAGCTATGATGAGAGCTGTGTCTCCATGGAGCCCTTGCCAGAGTGCAGACACTGAGTATCTCAGAAGAGGCAGCCTTAGCCTCTGCCCAAGCCAGGGCAGTCTTTTTAATTGAGGGAAAGTGCTTTACCCATGCAGAGACCAGGAAATGAAACACTGCTGTTGGGGCGAGAGGGAAGAGGCTGACATGTATTATAAGAGTTTAGGAGGCCAAAGCCCTTTGATGCAATGTTGCAATAGGCTCTGTGTCTGCCTGGAATGTGCAGTGTCAGTCATGCTCCTGGTGCATGTCAGAGCCTGTGCTTCACTCAAATGCAGGCACAACCCCACGAGTGTGCAGGTGAGCTGCTCTCCAGGCCCCAGGACTGTGCCTCCACAGCCTGCCCGGGCTGGCTCTGTCACGCAATCCCTGTGGAATGGGGAGTGGCTGGCAGGGAGGGCAAGCTCTGTGATGAGGTAAAGCACTAGCAGGACCCAGCTGTGTGACCCCATCAAGCAGAGAACAGCATGATGCCCACTTTGGAGATGGAGACCCAATGGATTCAGTGGCAGCTCTTATGTCATGCACATACATTGTGCTTTCACATCTGCCTTAGATGTTGTCTGTAGCACCTGAAATTAACAGCTGGTGTTCATCTGCAGACACTGGCAAGAATTAGGTGCATCCAGAAGGTAACTCACTTCTCTTAAACGGTATGAGTAACCCCTCTTTCTCACCAGAGAGGACAATCAGGAAAGAGTGGACTGGAAAGTAGAGTGCAGCCTTCACTCCATCACTGACAGCAGAATGTGAGGATTTAACCCCCATGCTTTAGCTGTGACTGAGCTGCTTTAGGGTCATAGAATCACAGACTGGTTTGGCTTGGAAAAGACCTTAAAATCATCCAGTTCCAACCCCCCCTGCCATGTGCGGAGACTTCCTTCATGCCTTGTAACCCAGGCCAGTGGCAAGTATAACTGTTTACCTCATGAGGACTCCTTGGTGGAGATGTAGGGGGTTTCAGTCTGGCTTCAGTCCAGTTTTCTGATGGCCAGTGTCACCACTGTCAAAGTTGCCATCACAAATGTTCTTCCCTTTCAAGCACAGTGGAGATTCTTAGTTGGTTTTTAAGCATTGCAGCAGTAAATGTGATTAATACTACTTGGCACTAGTTAGCAGCCTCCATAGAGGAGCTTGGAGAGAACCCATGGGGGCAAAAGCTGTCTTCCAGCCAACATGCTCACAAGACCACTGTGGGTTGCAGGGAGAGAAGGGGCTACACACTCCCCAGCTTGCTGGCCAGCAGCAAATCTTGCAGGAGCAGGTAGTCCCACAGCCATGCACTGAAAGGATGTGGCCATGATCAGAGGGTGGTTTGCCCTATCACTAGTGTTGCATGGCATGCACTGCTGCTGCAAGGAGGGCTCATTTCTGGATCTGGCACAGCTCTCAGAGAGCAAGAGGGAACCTGGCTTCACCATGGCTTGGAAGCTGACTCCCCCAACAGTGAATTTGTTTCTGTCACCAGGATCCTTTTAAGATGATGGGCTATGCTGCAGCAGAGACCTTCCCTGGGGCAGGATGTGGCCAGGCGGGGGACCCTGGTACATCAAGTGGGATCTGCCCACAAATGCCTACTCTGTCTTCAGGACTATGAATTCAGGTCAGCAAAGGGAAAGAAGAAGGGCTGGCTTTTATTCTGAGAGCAATGTATTGTGTGAAAATTACAGTGTGACTTTTTTTGTCATCGTCTTTAACATTTGTGTGGTATGAACATCTCGTCTCATTGCCTAAAACTGTCTCAAGTTGATTGTTTTTTTAGATACTGATGCCTTGTGTCAAAATCTGAATTGTACCTTTGAATTATCTGCCTTAAGTGGCTCTGTGCCTTCAAGATGACTCCTGGGCCACCCCTCTGTAGAGCTGGGGGAGATACTGGCTCTTCTTCATGTTTCATAAATACATTGTCTTCCTACAAGAGCTCAGTTCTGTCTGTGTGTTACTCACTCCTGCGTCACCATACAGTAGAGATTAGGAACCAGGTGCTGCTCCTCTGCTTCATGTAACCAAAGGTGTAGGCAGTACCAAAGAGACAGGTCACTCTCTGCCCAAGCCAGCAAGAGCTCTGCAGCAAGAGGTGGGGTGCAGAGAGCAAGATTAGCCAGGAGCAAGACCTGTTTCGGTCCTCTCTAGGACTGTAGAAAGTGGTGTGGCAGCAAAACAGTTTTTCTCCTGTGTTCCTGGGCTTATCACATGAAACAAGGTAGAAACGTTAGATAAATACACACATCCCAGAAAAGCACAAGTGCAGTGTTATCATCACAGGGGGAAAGCAGAGAACAAAATCGTCCCTCTCATAAGCAAGGGACAATTCCTGGAGAAGACTGCAGATCAAAGCTTAGACCTGAGTTCAGTAGTTGGCCCAGCCTGCACAAATGAGAGGTCAGCTCTTTCACTGCAGCTGGTTATTTAGATTCAAATTTGGCCCCTTTTCATTTCAACTGCTCCTCCTCTGAGTATAAAAAGCTTGGCAGGGATGGGAGTCAGCCGTGGAGAGGGAAAAAGGCAGCCAAGGTTGCTGATGAGTCTGATTACATTATAATGGTAAAAGATTATTAAAGGTGATGGGGAAAAGCATTCCAGTGTGCTGCTAGTCTTCTGCTCACCTGGGCTGGGTGTCAGGAAGCCCCCTTTCCTCAGGCAGGCCATGTGCTGTCATACCTGACCTGGCAGCTCTCCGAGATGATGATGCTGAAGTTAAGATCTGGTAATGAAATTCCCCTCACTGCTTCTTTCCCAGCTGAACCTTTTCTGTCTTGGGGTTTTCCTCTCTCTACATTCAGTGATTGATGCTAATTGCTTTGCCTCCTGCTCTAGAGTCACAGGATTTGTGATCTGCATGAGATGCATAATTTTCTACCTTTTCACGAATCCAGATGGTCAGTAATGGCTGAAAGCCTTTAGCTGGTGGTTTTGCATTGGCTAGAACTAGTTGTGCTACCTCTGCAATGAAGCCTTTCTCTAAAGGAGAGCAGAATAACAGAGGCTTCCCAGGAATGTTCACCCCGTTTGCTGTCAGTCTCACCAGAGGCCAAGGACCAAGATAAGGAGCAAACTCAGTGTTGCTCCAGACCTACCATCTCCCAGATGGATGAATCTTTACCTGCTTCACCAAACAGACCCTAAGCTGTGCTCAGCTTTGCTGATGTAGATTCTGGCAAATGCACAACTGGCATTTTCTGCCCTACTCTTTCCATGCAGCTTTCCCTCAGCTATAAAAACTCCACTGCCATTTGCAGGCACCAGCTGATGCTGGCCTGTAGCCCTGCCCAACAGCCCTTGTGGGCAAAATCATTCACTCCCTCTCCAGAAACAAAACCATCAACTCTGACTTAAACAGAATCTTAGTCCTGGAAGTTCACATACAGACCACCAATGCAATCTGCCTGTGTCTGCTTTTAAGCATCAGACACTCCTGTAGCTCCTGAGGACCAATACATGGACATTTCCGTGGCATTTCTTTCTCAGTGGTAGAAAGATTATGGAAATGAAAATCCACATGGAATGCTAATTCTGCCTTACAATGAATAAAAAATTATTTAATAATCAGAAAAGAATGTCATTATTTAAATAGGCTTACACCAGGCTATCAGAATATCAAGGTTTTAGCATGATTACAGAGTTACAAAATTTAGGTTCAAAATTTTACTCTTTAAAAAAACCCCACTGTAAAATCATTAATTCAAAGACATATTTTTAAGGAAACAAATCGTTCTAGTACAAGAGAATTCCCAGCATCGTAAGTATAAAAATGATATATTTAAAACCATTTATGTTGGTGATGAGACCTTAAATTATAATGGTGATGTTTTTAATAAAGTAATACATTATGCACCTGCCATTTCTCATTGTGGCAATAAGCCTACAGCGTCTCCTTATGTATAATGTTTCTTCATTTTCTACTAAATATTGTCAGGCTGGTTTTACATCATTCCCGATTGGTCCCTGGTGATGACATCATACCAGAATATCTATTTTCTGTCATTGCTAATTTTCCAGTGCTGGAAATATCTGATTGTTTCCTTAACTGTGTCACATTTAATTTCAGACAAGTAAGAAAATATATGAACTGGTTTTAGCATCACTGATCTATACACACTTTCTATCCTCCCATGAGAACTTCTTTTATTTATAGTTTGAGAAATCCATTCCAACGTTTTGGAGGTAAACTACTGGATACCATTGCTGTAAGTATAGCAGCTTCTGCTTGAGACAAAAAAGCTGGACTTCCCTTGTTTATTTAGCCTACAAAGTAAATAGTTTAGTCTTCTCTACAAAATGAGCCAATATTGAATATATGATGCATGGAACTAAAATAAGAGATGAGATTTACAGAACTGTGCTTTGAAACTGTGTACCTGCTGCTGTTCCTGCAGCTTTCTCTAGCAAAGTTTGCTCTAGCTTTGAAAGGCAATGCTTTTACCCCTTCAGAACTGCAAAAGCATTATGGTAAGGGGCTGGTATACCATGACACACACACAGTCTGGAAAGTTTAACCCAGTTCTCTGGATTCATCAATGCGCTCCTGCTGAGGTCAGTGAAAACACAGAGAAGGAGAGCTCTCCCCACCAGCTGCACTGCTCACATCCTGCAGGGAAGACAAGAAATGCCAGTATAAGGTTGCAGCAGGCTCCTCCACATTACATGGGCAGAGAGGCACAGTCATAACATACTGGGTCACTTGGCCACCCCTATGAGTGTGGAGTGCTGCTCTTCAGTACTCACACCCTTCTGGATCCCAAGCCAGAAGTGTTTTTATAGTCGCTTTTGGCCTCTGCATCCTCGCTCATCACATTATGCTGTCTATCAAGCTTTCTTACTAGCTGTTGGCCCAGTATATTGCATTTAAATTATGTTTACACATTGCAGGTCATGTAAGCAAGGGATGTGAACTTTGCTTCTTGACCTAAAGCACTTTTGACCTAAAAACATATCATTCCCTCATTGACCTGACACAGGAACCCAAACATTTGCTTGGACTTATTCACAGGACTCTTGAATATAAGAGTCAGAGTCTTAAAACAGCCCCCTGCCAAACCACACTGGCTGTCGTGAAGAGCTCTTCCCCCACCTCACCAGCACCTTCCTTCTCTTCCGCTCAGATAAGGCTGCCATCTTTGGATACCTCCTAGAACACACCTAGTTTTCTTTCCCAAATTTAGCTCCCATCCACAACTGCTATCTGTGACTATCATGAGGTTGGCAGCCTCCTGGAAACCACTTGCTGCTCGTAAATCCCAACAGTTGGGGGGATGTTCGGTGTTCTTCCTTTAAAGACCAAGTGAGGAGAAATCCTCCTCCTCTGAGGGAATTTATTCAGATGCTTGTGAGACAACAACATGCCCCTGGAAAGGCTTTGTTAATCTGTGCAGCTTTGCCTTCTCCTTCTTCACCTTGAAATGGTGTTTTCTGAGACCAAGAGCCGTTCTAGGGGCTGGCAGTGATGGGAGCTCACCCCTTTCTTACCTGACTCCATTGGCCAGTGACTTAATAAGGTCTAAAATTCCTGTTAGGGTAGAGGCCAGTCTTCTGCACCCCAAAGGCTGTGATGAAGATGTTGAGGATGACTGTGATGAAGATGAGAGCTGTGGCAGCATTGTTGAGTATATTCAGGCGGGGTTGCTTTGCAACATCATTCAGGTTCAAACGAGCTGTGCAGCACAATGCAAAAAGAAAGGCAGATTTGTAGCTTGACTTCAAGCTCTGCAGCCCCTGCAAGCCTTTCCTGCCCTGTGAATGTCCATGGTGCCCCTTGGCACTGCGGCTGGGGGAATAGTCCCAGGAACTTTACAGGGGCCACAGCTGATGGGCACTGATCAGTTCAGATATGGGAACAGGCTGGTTACTGGGGCTGTCTGGTGAATAAGCCATGTGAATAGCAGCCTTGTGGCCCCCGTCCCCCTTGTCCTCAAAGCTGGCTACAGCCACTGCGGCTGCCACCAGGAAAGGCTGTGCCATGTGAGGCAGGGGAAGGAACGCATCACAGGATTTCAAGTAGACTCCGATCCCATGTCCCACATTAAAAACCACATAGGTTATACAGGAAAAAGCAGCATTCTACAGATATTTACTACTGGGCATGTGCTGAAGGCCAAAGTATAGCAATTCCTATATTAGATGGAGCAGTGGACAAGCCTGTCTGAAATGGTGGTGTTAAGGTGCTGTCTGTATGGCACTAGGAAAACTGTGGGACTGGTTAAATGTGAGGTTAATATAGGGTTAATATCTCTTTTTCAATTGTTCTGTTAGGCCCCAGCTTGAGTGAGGTGAAAGATACAGCTAAAATGCAGTATCTGCAGGAGTTGCATGAAGGAGCATGTTCCAGAATGGTCAGCAAGAGGTTGCAAACCCAGCCCTCTCCCTACAACAGGGATTCAGCAGTGGGGAAGTGAGGGAAAAGTAATGTTCAGTGCTGTTACGCAAGAGAAAATCCCAACCCGCTCACCACTTTGTAAAGCAGTAACACAGACCTCCCCACTGCCCACATCAAGCTGTCTTCAACCCTCCTGCTTGGAGCCAGGGAGAATGCTCTGGGGAGAGAGGCTTCTGCCTTCCACCCCCTTGCCAGCCAATGGGGTGCCCTGCCCCTGCAGCACCTCGCGAGGGTTCATGCACCTTCGTGGCCACCTTACCAGTGATGATGAGGAGAATCCCAATCACCACCTGGAAGAAGAGGGAGATGCTGATGAGCACGATGAGGGTGGCATAGTACTGGAAGGATGACCCCTGCTCCAGCACCGCTTTGAGCTGTGTGACATTCGCCATGAACAGTGCCACGTCCAGCATGCTCTCCGCCACGCTCTTCTTCGTTGCGTAGTGGTTGATGTTCATTGGGCCGTTAATCCGGAGCTGGGGATTCATGCCCTGGGGAGACAGGAGAAACCACATAAATGATTGCTAAGGTGACAGACCCATCTGTGTCGAACAGGCTGCTGCCTCCCCATGGGGTTTATCTAGAAATCCTGGAAAAGAGTCAAAGTTGCAGTTCAAGAGTGTTGAGAGTGCCCAGTCTCCCCTCACAGTCACCTCATGATACTAAAAGGCACAGGGTACTTGCAGTGATCAAGAGCTCAGCAATGTTAGAAAAATACTGGATATCTTTGTGGAAAAAAATCTGTCCAGAGTTACAGCAATGTAGATTACCCAGAGCCAGGGATTTTGCAAGGAATATTAAATTCTCTTCCTTCAGGGCACAGACAAGCCTCAAACTTACAGGGAATTAGAGGGAGATCTTTTCACTGGGTCAAGTGTTCAAGGGCCAGTTCAGCTTAATGTCTTTATCAGTGACAGGGATGAGGGAATTGAGTGCACCCTCGGTAAGTCTGCAGATGACACCAGGTTGGCTGGGACTGTTGATCCCCTGCAGGGTAGGAAAGCTCTGTAGAGTGAGCTGGATAGGCTGAATTGATGGGTTAAGGCCACTTATATGAGGTTCAACAGGGCAAAGTGCCAGGTCCTGAATTTGGGTCACAAAAAAACTCATGGAATGCTACAGGCTTGGAGAAGAGTGACTGGAAAGCTGCTCAGTAGAAAAAGACCTGGGGGTATTGGTAGACAGCTGTCTGAATATGTGCCAGCCTGTGCCCAGGCAGCCAAGAAGACCAGTGGCATCCTGGCCTCTATCAGCAATAGCGTGGCCAGCAGGGCCAGGGCAGTGATCATCCCCCTGTACTGGGCACTGGTGAGGCCGCACCTCGAATCCTGTGGTCAGTTCTGGGCCCCTCTCTACAAGACAGACATTGAGGTTCTGGAGCAGGTCCAGAGAAGGACAACTGAGTTGGTGAAGGGTCTGGAGAACAAGTCTGATGAGGAACAGCTGAGGGAACAGGAGTCATTTAGTCCGAAGAAGAGAAGGTTTGGGGGTCCTTAGTGGTCTCTACAGCTGCCTGAAAGGAGGTTGTAGTGAGGTGGGGTGTGGTGCCTTCTTCCAAGTAACAAGTGATAGGACAAGAGGTAACGGCCTCAAGCTGTGCCAAGGGAAGTTTACTTTGGATATTGGGAAAAATCTCTTCACTGGGAAGGTGATCAGGCATTGGAACAGGTTTCTCAGGGCAGTGGTGGAATCACCATCTCTGGAAGTGTTAAAAGATGAGGCCCTCTGTGATGTGCTTTAGTGGTGGTCTTGGCAGTTCTGAGGTAATAGTTGGACTTGATGATCTTAAAGGTCTTTTCAAACCTGGTTGATTCTATGATTTCAAGTTAATATTATGGAACAATCAAGATACAGTGGTTTATAAATGTTGCCATTCTATTGCATTGTTCTAACTTTCTGGGCTTTTTAAGGGATTTGGATGTACAAGTTCTGTTAACTTGAGGATTATACAATTTATTTCTTTTAAAACAAGTTCAGCAGATGTCTGGGAAAGGCTCCCACCGTCCTGGGTCAGTGGATTTTCTCAAGGTCGCTCACGTGGAATGAGCTGATAAATGGATCCAGCAACGAGCTGCAGATGGAGCTGAGGGTTCATGGGGGACCTGCCCTGGTTTTCCCCCGTGTCAGATAGATGCTGTGCTGGGAGCAGCTCCCGATCCCGGGATCAATTGTACAGAGCTGTGGCTCTGGCGTTGTGGAGACCAAAGGAGGGAGCGTGTAGGTGAGGTCCCAGGGGTTGAGTTCTCTCTGTGCCAGAAAGTGTCCGGGCTCTGCAGAACTCCTATGAGTGTTTGTGACCATCAGTGGGGTGCTTGAGGGAGCGGGGGAAGCATGAGAAGGGGTGAGGAGTGGGTGCTGCTGGCTTCTGGGGGGTTGGTGAGGATGCAGAGAGCCCCATAAGCAAGGCAGGAATGTGCAGTGGCTCCTGCAGGTCTGTGTTGGGGAGCTCTGGTTTATGGCAGGGAGGGTGCCTGTGCCTGCGGAAGCGGTGCGTGCAGCCGGTACTGTGGGAGGAGGAACGGGAGATGCACAGCGGGAGGTGGCACAGGGTGATGTGCAAGCTGTGGTGTCAGTGGGGTGTGTGCAGCCTGTGTGCAGGGGGAGGTGACAGCGGGTGTACATAACGTGCAGCCTTGGGCAGGTGATGAGTCCTCCGTAAGCAGTGTCTGCAGGGAGGCAGTGGTGTTTGCTGTCCCTGTGCCACTGGGGAGAGCATCTGGGCTCTCCTGCCTCTCGGTCCCTGGCCCTACAGCACTTGGGACCTCATCTTTTTTGCTCCCTTGAAGGCTCACCCAGCCTGGGCTGCCTGCCTGGGGCTCCTCACATCAGGCTGGGCTGCTGGGTGATTTGTAGCTTTTGCCACTTCCCCACTTCCCACCCTGCTATGCCAAATGCTGCTCATTCCTCCCTGCCCTCCTCTTCCTCTTGCTTCTCAGACCCCCAGGCTCTCCCCTGCCTGATGCCCTTGGAGCCAGTGTTGGTCTGTGATGAACACCGGCTTCCCTAGCTTAGATCTGGGGGAGTTCTTCCCCCTCCCTTTTCTGTCACAGCTGTATCTGCTCCTCCATCCCTCTCTCCTGATCCCTCCCTGCTCAGGCAGTGACCACCCTTTTCCCCACCAGCCTCTCTGCCCGCTGCCCCCGCTGCAGAGAGATGCTGAGTGTGGGCCGAGGCCGCGGCCGGCTCTGCCAGCCGAGCCGTGGATCCCTGTGGATGAAAGCGCTGGCTGTGCGGGCCAAGCTGTGCTGATTGATATTCCCAGCACCGCTCTGCCCGCTCGGCCGGGCTCTCAGCTGCAGTGCACAGAGCAGCCTGGAGCAGTGCCCAGCCCTGCAGCCTGCTGAATCCGTCACCCAAACCCTGGTAAAACACAGCAGGGTGTTTCCCTGCGCTCCTTGTGGTCCCTCAGTCCCTTCAGACTGGTGTCGTGTCTGGAGCAAGTTGTGGCCATGGGAGATACCATGATGTCTAAACATGGGTGAGGAATTGAGATGTGTTAATACGTACTCAGCTTTTACTCCATATGGAGACTAGTGCATTTCCTAGAGGTCAGTTGTCTGAAGCACAGAAGCCAGTACCACACTTGATACAAATGGACCCTTGTTGACAAGTCTGAATCACCAGGGAACTCCAGGCTTGATTTGGTACAGAGATTTCAGTATCATCTCTTGCTTACTGGTGGCCTTTCCAGTTGAAGCAGGTTCTATTATTATCACTTTCTGTATGGATGGAGGGAGAGGTGTCATTCTCCAGACTCATGAAGATGTCTCACTTAAAGCACAATGTGGTCACTTAACTTGGTGCAAACCAAGTCCCTTTTATTTGGGATCCATATAAGAACTTGATCATTCAAAGGATTAACGTCCACTCACTAACTCATTGTATTCCTACGAAGATACACAGAGATATAATGTGAAGTGCTATCAGTTGCATGTCTGATTAAATATCTTGATGTGTATGCCACTAAAAAGTGAAATTCTTGTAATCAAAGCGGCATAATAGAATCCTTCCTATTTTGTGTACTGCTTTAGTACTAAGCATGTAAATCATGTTTCAGCTCCGGCACTAATTCCTCCATTTACATTCCTTTGAGATGTTTTCCTCAAGAGCTAAACTTTTGTCTGTGAGGATGTCCAGTTGCAGGAGTATTTCTCCCAGGATCTCTGACAATCAGCTGCTCCATATTTCATAACATATTTTGAACACCATGTTCTTGCCAGCATGAGCTTGCAATGCCTCCACCCCCCACTTGCTTCTTTTGATAGGATTTTGAATATCAAAAGTTCTTGCTCAGCACCAATAATTACATGTTGCCTGTACCACCTTTCCAGGCATCCATGTATGTGCCAGATTATTTATGGAACTTCATTTAGAAGCTGGTAAAAGTAGGCTTTGAAGTTGTTTTTTTTTTAAATACATTGTCAGGTTAAGCTTCACATTTTATAAATGTGAAGTCACTAAATGGATTATAAGCACTGAATATGTGGCTGGTATTTATAGGATGCATCCAGCAAAGCAACTGACAATTCATTTAATCTGTTCTAGGTTCATTTTGCTGAGACAAACAGCTCACTTGCCTTTAAAATTTAGTTGTGACAGCAGTGCCAAAGGAACAAATTCACCTTCAGATCAACTGAGACCACTGTGTAACTTAGCAGTGGTATGGACAAACTTGCATGTTAGGGAGTAATCTGGTGGTTGTGTTTACATGACCTGGTTTCTGCAGAGAAGTGCCATTACTGTGTCCAGCTTGGGCAGTTACCTCCAGCTTAATGCCCTACATTGCAAATGTGACAAGGCAGGTGTGAGACACATAGGCAAGCATCAGGAGGATTAAAAAAAAAAAAAAAAAGTTTTATGAATGAAAAAGCAACAAAACTGAGTAATGAGAAAAGGTTGACTTTACTGTATTTTT
>JAVHNF010061293.1:24680-35838 GCA_034783455.1 Micropsitta finschii | reverse complement strand
GAATGTTCCATTTTGAAATTCACATAAAAATGTCAAGGGATGTTTCTCAGACAGATATAGAGTGGGTAAATCATCCAGCATTAAATAGCTCAACCTAAGAGCTTCAAGTATGTTTGGGTTCTTTTTTTCTTTAACAAGTTTCCATTCTTGTAACTTTGCTTTTTTTCTTTGCTCCTCCTGTCTAGCTTTTAATAACCCACGAGCAGGGCAACTGGGCAGGTTATTACCAAATCAGAACTTACCACTTGACATCACACTGCAGAACCCAACAGGTGCAGGAACTTTCCCACCCATAAGAACGAGCAGCCCCTATTCAGTGATACCTCAGCCAGGACTGCTGGGCAGGAATGAAGGGATGATGGGGAATCAAGGAACTTTAGGCAACAGCAGCACAGGTAAGATGACTTTACTTTTTTTTTTTTTTCAAATATACTTGAGTAACAGAATATAGCATGCTTAGCTTAATGTTATATATTGGGGTTATATAATGTTATAAATTGGGGTTATTACAAGTACAGGTTATTTTAAGTACTTCCCAAAAAGTCTGGGGAAAAAATCATGGGCTGTTATGTATTGGCATATTATTTTGAATTTCTGTTTCTGCATATTTTTGGACCTGCTCTTTATGCACTACTTTCCACCTACCTGAAAACTTCTAGATGAAAACAGCATATTGGCAATTATAGTTGGTTCTCATCAATGTTCCAGATTCATCTGAGGCTTACGTAACTAAAAATCCAATCTTTCTGCCTCAGAAAAGCAAATAAAAGAACCACTTATCTCTAGAGGTAGTTCTTTGAAAATAAACTTACGTGCAATACAGTTGCCCTTATGATGTGTATCTTCACAGGCCTTGATTTTGTCCTGGGTTATCCTTTATTTATTAGCCTTAGTTCTCATTTTAAATTAAAGAAATGCTAATATTTTCATCAATTTTTGAAACATAAACTTTTGGGGAACTATCAGATGTTGCAGTGGTCTTACCACTTGTCATGGAGTATGCCTGATCTGTGGTGCCTTGATTTCTTCATGTTACCCTAATATTGTACAAAGGTATCACAGCAGATTTCGCAAAAGAAGTCTGACTTACTTCAACTAGTGCATAGTCTGAGTCTGTCTAAGTGTGCAACGACTGCAAAAAACCGAGTGAATAAACGGATGGTTTAAGTCCTTTCAGATGGCTGTTCACTGTGAACATTTTATGTTTAGCTTGCGTCAGTCTTAAAAAAGACTTGCTGCCGAACACTGGAATATCCTATTTAAGCAGTTTAGAGGTCAACTTGTAGTCTTTCAAGTGTCCTATTACTTTCATGTTTTGTATACATATTAGAGGATGTTATTCATCTTATGTATACAAGTTAGAGTATTATCTGTGTTCCTGCCATTTGCTGTAGCACACCACATATTTCATCTGATAGAGTATGTACACAAATAGAACAAACCTGAGGATGTAACACTGAAGCAAATTTTGTGCAGCAGCTGAAACAATGACCCTCTTCAGAGAGTTTTTTCTCCTTGATTATTTATCACCAAATAATTGAACTGATGAGTAATAATTATTGTGTGGCTTTTAGTATTCATTTAAGGATGTCGCAAAATGCAACTGAGGAGATCAGTAGTCCAATCTGAAATCAGTGTTTTATCTGCTGTCTTGACTGTATAAATATTTAAATACTATGAATGTAAGTCTTTTTGACTTGCATTCATAGTTTTGGGGGGTTTTCTGCTAGGGTTTGGTTGGGGTTTTTTTGGCTGCTGTCAGAGTATAGTGCTCTATATATTCCAAGTGTAAATAAACTGTATCAGATGTTTACAGTAGATGTAGGAGGACTTCCCCTAAAATAACGGTAATGAACTTCAGCATCTATCGGAAAGTTCCCGTGAGTAATTTTCCTGCACTGTATATTGGTTTGAGATTGTCTGGGTGAGCCTTTGAGCTAAGAAGTCTAGGTCCTGAATGAAAGGACTCAACAAAAGATGTTTGCAGAATGCGAATTTAAATTCAGTCCTCCTCATTTGTAAGTGTGTGTAGTGATAACATGTTGCTACTCAATTCTTCATTCTCACTTAGCACTTGGAAAGTAAAGCATTGACAGACACATCAGCAAACGTGATTCATTTCCTGAGGAAGGAAGTTAGAACTATCCACACACCCTCAGCACCTGTTGCAGACTGCATGTGGGAACACTTACTCTGAACAGCGTTTCGGAAATGATAAAAGGATCTTCCTCTTGTAAAATGTATAATAATCTCCAGTCGCCTGACTAAGCAGCATAAGGCATCATTCTATAGTGTTGCACATCTGGACGGGCAGTGGTGGTACAATGTGCTTTGAGTGAAACTGCTACATTTTTGTTGCTAAAAATGCAGCTCATCAAGCAGTAATAATGCTACAGTACTATGCTACAGTGTTCTGAACCATGTGCCAGCACCCATGTTTGTTTGGCTTTTGTGCAGGAATGATCAGTGGCAATGCCCCTCGACCTGCCATGACATCTGGAGATTGGGGAAGCCAGGCTCCTGCTGTGAGGGTGACCTGTGCACCCACAGCTAGTGCCATGAACAGGCCGGTGCAAGCAGGCATGATCCGCAACCCCACGGCCAGCATCCCCTTGAGACCCAGCAACCAGCCTGGCCCAAGGCAGATGCTTCCATCTCAGGTCATGAATATGGGTAAGTCAGGGTGCATGTGGAGTTGGGTTTTTTGGCATGCACTGGATTGTCAGAAGCAGAAAACAGAAAAAGGAAAAAACAAACTAAAATCGTTCAATTATAAATTTGATGAGAGCTATATTCCACAGTGAAAGTTTCCTGTGGAAGTGGGGAGGAAAGCATGTAACACTGACTTTTAATACATGTATTGATATGAACAATTTCTGCTACTCTGTAGCTCCACAGTGGTGTGGCCAAATAAAGACAATAAAGCAGGTACATTATGATACTGACTTTATATACTGTGCTTTTTCATGCTTATCTTACTAATTTTTGCATCTATGGTGTTGTATCTGCTATTTTATGGTTTTCAACCACTTTCAGAGCTCTCATGCTATTTTCTCTAATTTTAAGAACAGTTTTTCACAAAAATTCATAATACTTTTAATAGTGATGTTACTGATGTCTTGGTGGGTTTGTATGCTTTTACTGTAACAGAGATAATTTAATGGAAAGCATTAACATGAAAGTATATTCTTGTCACAAAAGTTATATGATTATTTTTCCTTGATTAGGGCCATCTGAATTGGAGATGAACATAGGAGGACCTCAATACAGCCAACAACAGGCCCCTCCAAATCAGACTGCACCATGGCCAGACAGCATCTTGCCTATAGATCAGGCAACTTTTGGTAATCAGAACAGGTGAGTCTTAGAGTCACAACAAAACATGGAAAGATTTCCCAGGCCTATAATTTGTACACCTCGGGGAAACAAAGTTCTACATACCATTTTAATGCCTGCAGTATTTTATGCTCAGGAAATGCATACATATTCCAGTAATACTTATAAATGCTCTCTTTGCCATATAATGTGATGGAAGAGTTGGAAGTTCTGTATCACGGTGAAGTCTGGATATTTTTCAGTAGTAAATGGGGCAAGCATTGAAAAGAAAATTTAAAGGAAGCAGTTGGAAAAAAGTGTTTGAAGAAAGGTTAATCTTCTGACTAAATTTGCTTATTTTTCATTATGAAAGGACGTCCAAAACTACTATCTGTAAGTTTGTGTGTCATTTTCTCTGCTGCTTTTCAAGATGTTTCCTGGTGCTAATTATCCCCTAGTTAGGCTGTCCATATGACAAAAGTACTTGATTGCACAACTTAATTATCCACTTAAAAAGTGACACCATAAAATAAAATACAGGGCCACATTTGATCAGCAAATAATAGGCAGAGAATTCTTCCAAATGCATATCTCTGCATTTCTCACCTTGCATTTCTCAGTATTTTCTTGTAGCTGAAGATGGTGAAAAGAATTCCCATTGTGTTGCGTCTGAAAGTAACCATATTTTAATCATTTACACCCAGAGATGACAATTGCTCAGTGCTGCCATTTCCAGTTTTAGTAATCTCTGGGATTTGTATTTTTGTAATCTGATTATCGTTATGAGTATTAAGTTTGATAAAATTAAATTGTGAGTAAAAATAATTCTTTTAGAGAAATATTAAACATTATCATTGTGGTATATAAAAGAAATAGAGGAAAAAACCAAAGCAATTGTCATTATGTAACATACAGAAATTTGGCAAATGTTTTAAACTTTTTCTTATTACATTTACTCGTGTCCATTTATGATTCGAGGAAGGTTTTTTGGCTAGCCTCATCAACGATTTTTCCAGATCATAGATCCTATCTTATAAGACATCTTTAAAGTTTGAAAACAATTTTATTCAAAGGATTTTTTTTTATGTTTTTCCCTTTTACTGATTTACTTTTCTATGATCCTGTGATTTACTGATTTATAATTCCATCTGTGAGATTTATAGAATCTTATAGATACACAAGATTGATTAATACTTTGTGATGTTTTAAAGGTGCATCATATATATTCTTATTTTTATTTTTTACAGTCCAAGATCTAATTAAAAAGAATATGTTTTTGTTTTCTTCCCTGCCATCCTTTTCTTTTTTAAGTGTATAGCCTGACGATGCAGCTCTTTCCTTCTGCTTAGCTTTGACATAGAGATTAGACTTCCATGGCAACCATATATCTCATTATGGAAACTAAATACACAAACATGTTTCTTTGTTTTTCCAAACAGACATGTAAAAAGGGTTCACATATAGTGCTGTTTCTTCCCTCCATGTGTAACAGCTTTTGTTGTCTCTCAGTAATTATCTGGGATGAGATTCTTCCATGATGTGCATATAGTAGCTGCTCTTGCTTGCAAAATGCTTTGCTCTTTATATTTTCTCTTGTAGTCTTGTGCATCAAGTAGGGCTTGTGTGAACTGCAAAGCAAAAACGTCATTTGGCTGCAGATAAGTTGTTGTTTCAGTTTAGTTTGTTTCTCGGTAAGTTTTGTCCTTTAGGTTCGGGATAAACCTCTGTTCTGCCTTTGTAACTGAGAGTGTGCTTTGCATACAAATTCAGGGGTGAGGTAAGCAGGATTTATAGAGCCATCACTCATTTGCTTGACAGTATCCAAATTCTTGCTGACACCCTTCTGACGCACATAACCAAGTGCATAAACTGGTACCTAAGTGTGCAATTCCATAAGATGGGTTGAGCTGATGCAGTGTTTTGCTGCAAACAAAAAGGGGAATGTCCTTTTCTCTCTGCTCCCTCATGCTTCTGGACAGCTCTTCCAGATGTTTGGTTTGTGCAAGCTCAGTCCTTGGGACCTTTCTGTGACCTCTTTGCCCTGCTTAGTCTGACAGAAAACCAGTTAAGAAAAGTGTCAGTGGAAATAAAGTCTTCTACTTGTGATATTTAACCTAGCATCTGAAATTTACAGTTACAGTTAATTAAAAATTCTTTAATCTTCCCTGTTCGGTGACTATATACTGACTTTGTTCCTCTGCTGACTCTGTAATATAAAAAAACCACTTGAGTGTACCCTTGGTGTGCTTGCTTACTTGTTGGATACACCGTGCTTGTAGGGTCTTGACAGGCATTAATCATAGAATTTAGTTATTTCTTTGGGTAGCATAACTTTCATCCAGAATAATTCACTAACCAAAATTGGCAGAGATTAAAGCAATTTCTGTCTCCACTTGTTAGTTCAATTTGAATACTAATCCTCTGATACTATTTCATGGGTTTTCAGCAGCTGTTTACCAATGCTGTGTTCATGTTTTCACAGGCAACCATTTGGCAGCTCACCAGATGATCTCTTGTGTAATCATCCTTCATCAGAGTCACCAAGTGATGAGGGTGCTCTCCTGGATCAGCTTTACATGGCATTAAGGAATTTTGATGGTTTAGAAGAAATCGACAGGGCTCTAGGAATACCAGAACTAGTCAGCCAGGTACATTGGATATTGCACTGCATGTGTTAGGTTGTTGTGTTTAAACAATATGTTGTCAAGGTGGAGGTAAAATGTGTGTTGAAGAAGGGGAATAAAAAACTCTTCTTGCAAGCTAGTGTGGAGTTACATATTTTGGTGGGACTCTGTCTAAGGGCTTAGTGTAACCTGAAAAGCTTCCTTCAGCCCCAGATTTAGTCTTTCCTCTGCCACCCTCACCTAGCTTTCCTCTTGACTTGTGCTGAGACACTAGGCTTTATGTGACTAACCAGACTAAAACCAAAAAACCTAACAGGTTTCTGCTTACATGGTGGTCAGAGGAACACCCATGTGGGAGAAAGGCAAGACTGTAGTCAGCAACAAGGTATAGGAAAGGTGAAAAACAAGGAACATGAAGACCTAGGAGCAGAGGGGCAAGATCAAGGCCTTTGTGAGATGGGGGCAACCAGCTTTTGGATGAGCAAACCCGTAACATGCCATTTCACCCATAGTTTTTTCTCTTAGTTGATCAATATGTGTTAAAGGATGAATTTCACCTGAAGAAGCTTAAGCACTTAAGACTGAATTTCTTTTTAATAACGAACGTGCTTCCTAAACTTCCCAGCATGAAATTGTTCTGTTTTTTCTCATCCTTTCTTTTCTCCTCACAGCTATTTTTGCTGGCTTCCAGTCAGTTCTTGTCCATTTCAGTCCTCAGTGGTGCAAAAAAAATGTAGTAAAAAAGATTTTAGGGAAAAGTTGGGTTTTGATGTTTCTGGCATCAAAATTTTGTTTCCAAAACCAGCTGTAATGATTTAATATTCTCAGAGCCTAGAATACCCATTTCATTTCCCAGCACTCATCAGCACCCTGAGCGTAACTTCTGAACTAGTTCTGCATTTTAGATATGAAATAGGACCACTGAAGTAAAGCCTTGAACATGAGAGATCTATCTCCAAGCCTATTTGGTACAACACAACTCACTGGGGTGTTAAGATGGTGATACAATTCATTGGTGAGCTTCAACTGTAGTGTGAAACTTTCATGCAATATTACGTAGCTTTTGAAACATCACCACCAAAAAAATATGAATAATGCTTTATTTCAAACTAAGAGGTAAATATATTTCTATTTAATTGGAATCTCAGTGGAAACAGTTAAAGAATTGTGCAAATAAGATAACTGTCACATTTTAGAACATGTTTTTTAAAATAGCCATAAAACATTTTGTAGGAGCTTACAGTCTTTCTTTCATAAGAGTGCTGAAATTAAGAGTAACTTGATTTCCAAGGTTAGCATGGAATAAGCTATAAAATTATTCTGGCTAGAGCAAATATTAGGGGAGTATCTAGAATGGAGTTTAGAATTGTGTTAGCCTTTTTATGCTAATGGATAATCAATTTGTGCTAAAGTGCCCTGAAAGAATTAGGCATTCTGTTCACATTAGCTTCTGTAATAGTTTCAGGCATCTTTATTTGAAGCCATTATTTTGCTTAAAGATACTGATAAAAATTTACTTGTTCATTTGTAACATCTTTGAATTTATCTCAGATTCAGTGACAGAAATATGTTGCCATCATTTCATTTACAGATTTTGATATAGCATTTCTCATTTCAGGTTTTCATTTGTTAACAGAATGATACAAAGGCTATGTTAAGAACATGACAAAGATTATGGATCTTTGTTAAAAAAAAAATAAAGGGGAAATAAAAGGAAGAAGGAATTTGTCCCTATGAGTACGTTTTGGCACTCAAAAATACAATGCTATTTATTTATAAGTTTTATATTTAGGTAAAGATAATTTATGTCATTTTCTGCTTCAAAGCATTCACATCCTAGAAGGTTGGTTTTGCAGGATGACTGTGTTAGTCTTGTAAAATCTTGTGAAAAGCCGTATCCCACCAACTATTTCTATTGTTCATGTATTTCTGCAGAGCCAAGCTGTTGACCCCGAGACCTTCCCCAGCCAGGAGTCGAGCATGCTGATGGAGCAGAAGGCTCCGGTGTTCTCCCAGCAGTACGCGGCACAGGCGCAGATGGCGCAGGGCAGCTACGCGCCCATGCAGGACCCGAGCTTCCACGCCATGGGGCAGCGCCCAGGGTATGCAGCCCTGCGCATGCAGCCACGGCCTGGCCTGCGGCCCGCCAGCATCGTGCAGAACCAGCCAAACCAGCTGCGGCTCCAGCTGCAGCACAGGCTCCAGGCACAGCAGGTACGGCCCCTTCCATGCCTGGTTCCATGCCAGCACAGGCGCTTCTCCTGAGTGGCACCTACTGTCAGCTTGATACAGATAGACCAGGTCTTAAGTGTGTACCCTGCTTAGTTACAGCCTAATTCCACTTCTAAACACTAGCCATCATGAGTTTTGCTGAGGAATGCGCTGAACCTTGCACATTCCCTTCTTTGATCTTTTTTTTTGCATCTTTCTGTTATTTTTTCTATAATACTGTGCAAAAATGTGCCTAATAGTTAAGCCTAGTCTCACTAATTCTTTGAGCAAGGCTACAGTGATGCTTTTTGTTATACAGTTCTTCCTGTTTGTTGTATCTTGGCTCTTCCAGCAATTTAAATGCTTTTATTGCTACCCGTTACCTACATCCTTTCTTTTTCACTTGGCCTTGATCTACTTTTGAGGATCATTTTAAGTTGTTGTTTCTAGTTTCATTTTTATATAAATAGGTTTATAGTGCTATAAATAAGATATCAATGCTTTTCTAGTGGAAGAAGAGAGATCATTTCTATCTTCAAACATCAGGATAGGGTCTAATTCAGAGTAAACCTCAACAGTCCAGTCCAAACTCAAAAGGAATAGGAACTGTAAAGGTAACATATTTGGTAAACAGCTTAGTGCCCATGTTGTTATTTGTATTGTGTATTATCTCCTTAAGAAACAGGATTCTATGAATAATAATAGGACTTGAGCAGAAAAACTATGTCCATTTTAAATATGTAAAACTAAGTACTCAAGCCAGCTGATGGGAAAGTAAATGCACATACCTCTGTATATAAAATTTCCCTTTTCTTGTTTTCCTTCTAAAAACTTTTGGGGTTTGGTGTTGGGTTGTTTTCTTCGTTTAGAATCGGCAGCCACTGATAAATCAGATCAGCAGTGTCTCCAATATGAATCTGTCTTTGAGACCCGGAGTGCCAACACAGGTAAAAGAAATAGCACTTAAAAAAAATTACTTTGCTTTCTTCTTTCTCCCCCCCAGTTAAATACAGTAATAATGCTATGTACTAAATCCATGACAACCAATTCTAAAGCTTTAATGCAAATAACACAGTCTGTATGATAAGAAGTATTTTACTCTTTTATTTCCAAGAATCTTTCCTATATTTACACGGGGTGGCTCGTTATTTACTAGAGATATAACTGCATTTTTAACCAAGCTTCTCATTTCCTAAAAATGTGGGGGTTTTAAATGAGCTATTAAATTTGCAATTGCAAATCACTGCAACATTAAACACTGGTATTTTTTTCCTTCCGGACCCTTACACTGTTGGAAGTCTTTCTCAGGAGAAATATTAATGGGATTATTTTCTCCCATTTTATATGATTGTTACTTGTGTGGTGTGGGTGAAAAGAGCTGGAATCTTCCAGACTGCTCTAGTGGAGATGCCTCCACTGGTCAGCTGGCCTTAGGAGGGGTTATTGATAGGCATTGGTGGCTCTCCCTCCAGGGCCCTATCAACGCGCAGATGCTGGCGCAGAGGCAGCGGGAGATCCTGAGCCAGCACCTGAGGCAGCGGCAGATGCAGCAGCAGCAGCAGCAGGTGCAGCAGCAGCGGACACTGATGATGCGAGGGCAGGGTTTGAGCATGACCCCCAGCATGGTGGCTGCCGGTGGCATACCAGCAACCATGAGCAATCCACGGATCCCGCAGGCAAACGCACAGCAGTTTCCGTTTCCTCCAAACTACGGTACTGGTTCCAACCCCCAACGGCATGTCAGCAGTCCTTGCTCCTCCATGTCCTACCCAGTGCTGGGTCCAAGCTACCCTCACACATCCTCTTGCCTGGTTCCCTGGGAATGATGGGAAACACAGAGGGTTGGACCCCTTGGGATGCAGTGTAGTGCCTTTCCACTTCTCCTAGCTCTAGTACCACATATTCTCCAAGCACCACTCTTTTTTGAGCAATAGCAGAAGTATGATGTGTGTTTGTTTACAGTTATATGCAGATAAAAGTGTGTATGCACACGTCAACACACATGTATCTGTTGGCTTGGGGGACTCTGAACTTAGACTGAATTAAACCAGTTTATATGATAAAAGTGCAAATGAAGATAAAGATACCAGTTGTTGTTGGCTGGAAGCATAAAGTGACCAGAAGCAAAGCTGTACCTAATCTTTTTAATTTTTATAATGAGATATTGCTTAAATATCAGATTCTTCCCCAAGAAATATAATTCTTCATGTGTACATTATAATATAAAATTAACAACTATTGAATTTCAATGTTAAAAATTCTATTTCAGATAAAGTATTCTTTTCCGTGTCCCTATACCTGTGTGTAATACAGTAGTAAATACCATTTTGTTTGTATGTTTTACAAAGGTGCACACCACTTTGTTCTGGGGTTGCATGTGGCCTTTACCTCCACACAAGTACTGTTATACAGCTTCTTTATTTATAAGTATTGTATAAGCTGTATTACAGTTAAATAATATGTTATGTGCAGGTTCTGCTGTTATAACAAATTATGTCCATCCAGTTCTAAATTTGCTATCTACTCTTACTGATCTTTTATCTTTTACACCAGTTTCTAAATCATAATAGTGCTTTCCCTCCATGTATTTATAGTTTATGAAAATGAATTATGTTATCATTTTACAATATAGACAGAGATCCAGGGAAGTTAAGCCACACAGACAGTGAATATAAGGATAGCCTTCATGCCCCCTGATTCTTACTCCAGCATTAAGAGTGACTTGTTTCTCTTGAGTATGCTGTTTGTGATGAACTTAAAACAGACTAAACTGAAAAAAAGTCACCAGTGTTTTCCTTTTGGTCTGTAGAGGGGACAGACCACTTGTGTGATTGATCAGAGAGCACACAGGAAGCCAACATACTTAAGCTAAATTATATTTTTAAGGTTATACATACAGTATTAGTTCATTATGTCTTGCTTGTAATCTAGATGCCAGATTAAGACACAAGGTTATAGGTTCCAGATGACATAAGTAGGACTATGTAAAGACATGTCTGCAGGTATGA
>JAVHNF010061290.1:50385-65082 GCA_034783455.1 Micropsitta finschii | reverse complement strand
GTCCAACCCTCTCTGCATCTTGAAGGCCTGAGAGCAGGGGGGATTACACAGCAAAGTAAATGCTTTCTCCTGTTGTGAGCTTTACATCTGCTTCACACAGCTGTGAATGGCCAAATTTAGTACAGGGTGGTAGAGGACTGAGTCCTTAGGATTTTTACTCTCTTTGACTGAAGATTTTTTCTCCCTTTAGTACACAGATACAGCAAGGAATTTCCAACAGTCAATCAAAATGTGCACTTACCCCAATGGAACTAAAGAGACAAACATTTTCTCTGACAGCAAAATGTGTGACTAACTCAGGGCAGGTCTGACAATATCATCAAGAAATCACGAGATACATAAATACATGTGAATTTTCTTCCTTGTCTCCCATTTCAACAGCTACAAATTAAATGTAAATGGTTATTAAGAAAAAATAAAATTTCTGTGTGACATTTATTAGCTGTAGGGAAGTTGGAGGCTAACACTTTCTGTTTATTCCTACTGCATATGGAAGATAAGCAATGGCGCTGTAGGACATGGTGCTGTGGAAAGACCCCCTGCTATTTCCAGCTGGTATCCTGGATCAATGTATATTCATTGACCTCTCTGCTATGGCTATTAATGTGACTTCTTCTGATGTTTGTTCCTGCTCACTGGAAATGGGGCTCTTCTCATCAGGGTGGCATGTTCTGTAGTGTTAGGACACCCCACTGAGCAAGTAATAGACGAATGGCTCTCTCTCCCTGCTGGTGGGATAATTATAGCTTTAAATTACCTTAATGACCTGTTGCTCGGTGAGGAGAATACTGTAAGGAGATTTATACTGGTATGGTAAACAGCAACTGTACAGTCCACCTCAGATGATGGAGGCTGCAGAGGCATGACTTGTTGAGAAAGCCTTCATGTTGATGGACTTTCACAGTGGGCAAGTTTCTCATTGTCTCTGAAGTTTTCGAGGGTATCCCAAAATGAAGAATTAAAGGTCTTGTAGATAATATAGTCCTTTTCTGCTAAAATAGGATAAACACTGAACCACTCAGCTCCTATTTAGGAACTTTACAACAGAAATGGACAGGATTTAGGTGTATTGGTAGGATGGGGATTTTAACAGATTTTTTTTTCAACATTTATCAGTGTGTTTAAATTTGAGCCAATATTCAGCCAATAAGATGAGCCCAGAGTAGCATGTCTGCAGAGAGCTGTAAGGCTGAGAAGATACATGCGCCCCTCTGTACCAAGCAAACATCATGGGAAGGTAAAAAATGTTACAAAAGGTCATCGAAGAGAAGGCAAAGTTGGGGTTCATACTGTCTAAATTTGAATGTGGCGCTTATCTTACACCACACAGAGGCTGACATCTGGGTTAGTCCTTGTGTCTTGACAGGTTTACTTTCCAGCTTTGATACCTACTCCCAGATGCAATAAATTGCCCCATGGAAATTCCCATTTCTCTCCACTAACTACACAGAGAAACTAAACAGACATCTGCATTGAAGCCCTGGTGCTAGCCAAGGTAGCATTTAATGTAACAAGCTAGCAGAAACAACAGATTATAGAGATGGGAATAGGATCTAAATTAACACTATCAGTGCCAAACTCTCAACAAGGCCATGCTTCCCTTCCAAAGGAAACATCACTTTTCACTGCAAGAACTCAATGTAGAAAGATGCACCATTCTTGCAGCTGAAATCCCAGAGTAGCTCCCTGCAATGGTATGTGGCTAATACCTCAAGTTAGGGAAAGGCTGGTATCTGTGGGGCTCCCAGAGGCAAGTGTAAAGTTCCTTTGTGCCCATGGTTTCATGTAAAGACTCCAAAATAAGTTAATGGTCAGCTTATTTCCAGTTAGGAATGTGTAGCAGCGACTCAGTGCTTCCAGGGCTAAGTCTCAACCTGAGGGAAAGTATTTTGAGAATGAAATCCTTCCTAGTGACTACTGAAAAACCTCAATCTCTGCAAAGTTTAAATCAAATTTCTTTGGGGAGAGCAAGGGTTAAACACACGTGGATATTTCTCTGTCCCACTGCTTTTTTTGGGACTGGCTCCCTTGGAAAAGACTGGATGGATTTTCCTTGGAAGTCAAGGAAGAAACATGAAAAGTATGAGCATAAAATGAAAAGCTCTACAGTCAAAGGGTTGGCTCACAGTGAGAGGGAGTGGAATATCCTAAACATATAAATATCAATGAGACCTCTGTTATATGCCTTGATACACAGTTGTACGCCATCTATCAAAGGTGTTAAAGAGACAGCTAAAGCAAGAAGAAAAATCCTTAAGCTGAATAAAGTAAAAGTCACAGATCAAACCTTATTAATGCCTGTCACTTACAACACCCACATCAGAGAAAGAAATTAGTACCTCCTGACACATATCCCACATGTACAAAAAGCAAGTATTGCACACAAAAAGGCACAAAAAGGAATAGATATTAAAGCAATCACTCAAAAGGAGGCTTCATCTCCTACTCCTAACTACGCATGAAGCAAAAAATAAAATGCCTATAGAGATATATTATAGGCAGAAAAGCAGCTGGGTACACCAGGGACCAGAGTCAAAGTGTGGAAGCTGTGAAGAGCAGATGAAGAACTGGTTTGATCAAATGTGGATGAATAAGTATAAGTGAACTGAGAGTTAATGAATACTTAGATGAGTAATGAAGTTAAACACTGATTTAAAACTAAGCACTTGTTTAGAAGGAAAAACAATCATTTTAAAGTACCAACAAAAAGCAAGAGGCAGAAGGCAGAGAAGTGACAAATATTGCTGTGACAGAAGGCCCCTACAGTACTGTGGCTGGATAGAGATAACAGAGGTAAACAACTTTAAAAGCATGAATTTGAGGGATGTGTGTGTTTGATATACTCTCTCCTTCAGCACAGGTCAAAAGGACTGGAGTTTGCAATCATGTTGATGGAAATGAAAACATCAGAGCAGAGCTAGAGAAAAGGAGAATTGTTCTGTGTCTAATTTACTGTGAAGTGAGGGAAAACATAGTGATGAGCCATCTAGTCTTGCTTCACTGTTTTGCTGCTCTGTACAGCTGCACTGGCAACACTGATGATCTGTTAACTTTTGGTGTCTATAAATATACCACTGCCTCTTGCTGGCAGCAATGAACAAGTCTCTGAATTCCTCCTGATCTCTAAGTGGACAACTCCAGGATCATCCTACAACTGCTGGCTTTATAGACCCCAATGTTTAAACTAGGTGATCTTAAGGTCCTTTCCAACCCTAACTATTCTGTGGTTCTATGATCTATTGAGTTTGGATACCAGACAGCATTTGAATCTGCTTTTCAAGCTCATCATGGCTGTGTTTGCTGGCAGTCTCTCTCATCCAGGGCTCACTTGTTCCTGGCCTTGTGAGGCCAAGGACAAGAGTGTGTGCGCATGTGTGTCTTTATAAAGTGAAGGCTGGTACTGTACACTTTACTGAGGGAGCTACAGATGCTGCAGCCTACTCACTCTCTTCTCCTTTTATACTCCTACCCCCATCAGCAGCTAGAAATACTCCAGAGACTGCAATAACCTACGCTGGCTGGGAATGATGCCAAAGTGGCTGTTGGCTGAGAGTTGCTGGAGTCTGCTTCAGCATGGCCTTTCATACCCTCTGCACGACCCTCCTAAACCCTGGGGGATTAGTACCCCTCTGAGCCCCATTATACCATCCATCAAAGAGCTCCCCACATGAGGGAAAATCTCAGCTGGCCAAAGAGAGCTGAAGGTTGGGTAGCACAAAGACCTTCATTCACTCCCCAGCGGAGGCTCTTAATTTTTAAGCTGACTGCATATATACAGTGCAAAATGCTCAAAGTGACTACTTCCTAGGATTAGGAATTAAAACAAACAAGTAAACAGAGAAGCAATGTTAGCCTGCTTCTGCCCTACTATTAAAAACAGTTTTATGACCTGAAAATTGTACGCCAACTGATTTTGGCAGTGATGTCTCGACTAATCTACTCCGCACATACATGCATCTGTCCTCTTATTTACAGCATTAGCTGTCACCACAGGACCCTGCCTTTATTTTCTTCAACAGATTTTTAGTGGGCTCTTCAGCCCTAAAAATAAACAAGCTCTCCTGGGGCATGTGTTTGTCTCCTCAGCTCCCATGTTCAGGTTGCTGCATGATCCCTGCTGTGTGCATAGAGACATATTCTAGAGCTCTGAACAGACCTTCCATTTGACAGAATGGGAGTGGAAGCCAAGAGCTGAATTATGGAAGTTGCCTGGTGTTGATAGCAAAAGAACACTGTCTTCCATAGAAACATGAGGACTGATCTTGCTTATCTTTTTTGCATGAGATACCATTGTTGGGGTACAAGGCTTTCTACCTGGGACTTCCCTGATAGCTGGGGCCTCAGGACCATCTCTGTTACAAACCATGATGAAAAATAAACTGTTTTGAGCCATTTGTTGTGCACAGGTCTCAAAGACAGAAACTCCTTCCTTTTTGAGCACACCTTCAGTTCCCTCAGACTGTCAAATCTTTTGGGCCTGCAGAACTCAGAGCATTAAAAAAAAGGCTATGAGCCCTACTTCAGTATGTGAGCACAGCTGATGGTTTTAGGGGATTAAATCTTCTAAATTATTGCACTTGAAGAGTTGGCCTACATGAAGAACTCTGAGTCACTGAAACACAAATGTGTTTACGGTGAAAAAGTCCTCTGGAGATCTAGTCCAACCTTCTGATGAAAGCAGGCTTTAGATTAGGTTATTGAGGGCCTTGTCAAGACAAGACTTGAACATTTTCAGTGAGGAAGACTCCACTGTTTCTTTGGGCAACCTGTTCCAACTTTTTGCTGTTCTTGCAGTGAAGCATATTTTTTATATCCAGGTGGAACTTCTCTTGAAGGCAATTGTGCCCATTGCCTGTTGTCTCTCACTGCGCATCCTTGTGCAGAAAGTACCTTCATCTTCTCTATATCTACTTTTCTGTAATTGGAAGGCTGTGATTAGGTTTCCCCTAGAATTTCCCATAGCCTTCCTTTCTCAAAGCTGAACAAACCCAGTTCTTTCAGCCTTTACTCATATGTCAGTTTCCCCAACCCTCTTATCATTTTGGTAGTCCGGACTTGATTTTTTTAGCAGCTCCAAGACAAACTGCATTTGTCTTTATTTCTGTATTCATCTTGGCACTTACTGGCCATGTCAGGTCAGGCACAAAATGCAGCCGTGCATGAACATGCCTCAAAAAAATTACTTGTCTCCTCCTTCATAGATCCTGAGGCACCTTTACAATGGTACTGTAGGAAAGTTCCTTGGTTGTAAAGCCTGCTGTAAGTCTATAGTGGATCTGTCCTGTTCTCAGGTCTCTGAGACTGCAAGGGTAGTACTCAGCTCATACGTGCTAAGAGTACTTATGGACACTCACACATGAAGTCCCTCTCTCAGAAAGCTGGTTTAACTGATCTGTTTGAAATGCTTAGGCCATATGGTTTTGATTATTTATAAAGATAAGCATGTGCATTTTTTCTCTGCCTAAAAATAACCAGTCTTAGGGAAGGAAGATGCCTCTGTGTAAATTATTTTAAAATAGGAAAGCTGCTAATCCCTTGGGAAAACCCTCACTGGGGTTGCACATGGTGCCAGGAAGCCCCTGAGACAACAGGGTGTGGGAGCCTGGCTGCTTGACCATGCTTCAACCATGTCCTTTTACACACTCAGTATGACCACCCTTGCTGCTCCCCCTTGAGTTAGTGCACATTCCTGGCTTCTTTTATCCCTCCACACTCTGAGTTTTCAGCAACCCCACCTTAAATTCTCACCATATGAGGCTCTAATGAGGCTAGAAAGCTGAATGCAACCACCTGTGGCTGCTCATTGGCTAACTTTCAATGGCAGAAGTTGCTCTAAACTGCCCAGCAGCCTCAAGCAGGATGAGCAGTGTGGATATATGCGATGAAGAAATGCAGTTTGAAGATCTATCTAAGATCTAAACTGGGCTGTATGAGGTGTCCGCAGGTATGGCTGAAGAACACACACCATTCTCCTCTTCTGCTCCTCCTGTTTTGTGTGCTCTGAAGCTGGTGTCTCGAGCAGGGCAAAGTATTACCACAGATTCTTGAAGTCACCATGTTCCCTATCTATCCCATTCTTGTATGGCTATGCTGCATCTTGGTATAAGTATGGAAGGCAGCTAGGCCATGGCTGCTTTTAACTGGGGATGTTTGTTCTTCACAGTTGGCTGTCCTAGAAACTGTGTCATCCAACTGTACCTATGCCTGCTGAAGGATGTCAAGAGGTTAAACACGCTAACACTTGACAAGGCTTCAGACGCAAGCGTGAACATGATGGAAAATGTGTATACTGCTCATTTTAGTACAAATAAACAAACTTTGAATTTCTCCTCAGTTACAGCATCATTCCTTGTGACATTCTTCACAGAATACTGTTGCCTTCTTACTGATGCTGAGCAAAAAGTCCTCTTTACAAGATTTATATTCATATGGATCTCTTTCTAGCAAGGACTTTCTATGGAATAATTCACAACCTTTCTTCACCCCTTTCCATCCCCAGTCTCATCCTGTAAGAAAGTGTTTCTTGAGGCTGAAATTGTGAGGGACCAGCTATTTCTGTCTCCCTGACATTTCTCATTACAATCTTTCTCATTCCTTTAAACAGTTTCTTTCTGACTGTCAGCACTGCACAATCTCTTTTATGATAGTGGAGGAGATCTGACATGTAGCTGAGCTTTGCATTGGTTATTTGGGTGTAACAGTGCAGTGAATGGTTATTATTAATATTATTGTAATTTTCTGCAGTTGCTGCAGGATTGTAAAAAGTCATCATTCTTCATCCCAGTTCCTGTCCTGTGGTAAGTGTTGGCCTGGCAGACTACTTAATCGTGCTAGCTCCCTCCAGTTTCACAGAAGATCCAGACTATCCAGGGTTTAAGATCCTACTTTTGTGGCTGTCACTGCTGCACTATGGGAGCACCTTCCCATTTCATCCTCCAAACACTTCTGTGAAGCAGGAAAAATAGAATTACATCCATGCTGCGCACAGGGACCTAAAATGTAAGTAGACCATGTAATTGGTCTTCGATTCCACGCTGGAAGTCTGGGGAAGGTCAAGAACTTAGCTCAAATTCCCCTGTTGGAGGCAAGCAGCCTCACCGCTGGATGACCTCTTCATCTCTACAGCTACCTCCTTCAAGCCTATGGGGATGTCATCTTTTGCTTCTGTTTCTCAATCAGTGTTTTCACAGCAGAGCGCAGGCTTGGAGCTTTGTGCTGGGCTTTATTATAGAGCACTGACCTTGCACTTGGTTATGGAGACAGCTGCCAAGCAAGTGGGGTCCAAGCCTCTCAAGCAGCGCAGTGGATGACAGACAACCCCAGCCACATGGCATTTTCTTCATGCGTCTTAAAAGCAGGGAGAGAGAATTAGTTTTCCCACTTTCGATAGCCAGCAGTATGTAAGTGATTTCACTCATTTCTCATGAAAGACCAGATCCTGTTGTGCATCCCATCAGAGCTCCTCGGGTTCAGGTGCAGCACATGAACTGCTCTACCACACCACTGGGTTTATATACATGTAATAACGATTAACATGGTGCATAAAACTACTGAGATAAAAATCTCAGACTGTTGTTTGATCTATGGTAGAAGACATCAAGAAATGTTGAGTCAGGATCCCCTGATCATTCAAAACAGGGTTACAGGGGAAACTGCTCTGCTTGGCACCTTCTATTGCTCTGAAAAGCCCTATGAGTAATTACTGGGGGAAAAAAAAAAAGGGAAAAAAAAGAGATTTCTGCTGGGCAGCAGCTAGACCCTGTTTTCATGCTAGTGGCAGAACTGGGGTTATTGTTTCAGATCCTCCAAGGATATATACTAATTAGTAGCAACAGCGAATTCCAGAGATCCAGCGCTCAGCCCTGACCCATTTCTCTAACACAAGGGCTGTCACTGGAAGTTCTTCTGTGAGAATTTAAAAACTCCCCAAGCAAAACCAAGCCTTTGAAGCAATGCATTGCAATGATACGTCCAATGTCACAAGAGACAAGTGTTATTTCTGTGGGGTTCTAACTAAGAGTCATTCTGGAGTTGAAAGAGTATTAGAAAGATATTTGAAGATATTCCTTTGAGGTGACCTCCTCGTTGACTTCTTCCTTCACAAGCAATCCCTAGTTGCCAGAAATCATCCTCTTTTTTATTGTTGCAGTTGATTTCAAGGGCTAAGAAGAGTAAGGAATTTTCCTCCAGGCAAAGAAAGGTAGCTGGAGATTTACACATGTTTTCAGTGGAAGTACACTAAATCTGTATGTCTACATTTGGAAGCATTCTCTGTTAGTTTTGGACATGAAAATAATGAAGTTAAGCTTTCAGTTTTACAAAAAAATGAAGTCTAATGGAAGGAAACCAGTCTACATTTTTTAGATTTAAAGAACTTTGAAAGGTAGGCTATCTCCAGCCCAGGGATGAAAAACCTGGAAAATTGTTATTCCACTTCCAACTATGTAGCAGAAAATAGGGCTACCTTGTTTGATATTTGGTTTTTATACATTTCCTAAATTCTTGGTTTTTCTTCTCTTTGGCGATATTTTCCTTGCTTGACTTCATTTATCTGTAGAAGTGTAAAAGCCTATCACTAATTTCAGTAGTAATACAGGACCCTGAAGCCTTAGTAACTTCACTCAAAAACTTCTGTTTAAGAGTTAGTCAACTGCAGGGTCTGCAGGCAGGGAAGAAAATACATGCAAAAGGAAAAGTACACCAACAAGTCAGGTTAGAGCTGAATTTAAGGCCTGTGAAATGAAGATTCAAACCAATTGAAATGTTTCTGTATTTAAGCATTCCAATGAAAACAATTTTAATTGGAATTATTCCCTTGCTGGGTTTCTAAGCCAAACACTGTATCATTTTTCTAGACAAGAAGAGCCAGATTTGTTAGCTTCCAGTAAGTTTCACAGTCTATTTTCACTCTTTATGTGGAGTGAAGTGGAGAAAGCAAGTATGGAATGACAAAAATTGAAATGCAGATTAAGGTTTTAAAATTATTTGCTGTGAGCAACATAGAAATGTAAATGCACTGAAAAGTATGATCTCAGGGTTGAATATTTCCTCTGCTTAATTCCAAATCAGAGAGTAATTTCTGTACTTTGAAATTGCGTTTTACAGCTGATGCTTGTAATGCCTTCCCAGGTGCACAATACAAAGGAGTTTTAATTATTTAATGATGTGTACAGGCAGTCCAAGGGAATGGGAAGAGTGGGAAATAAGCAAGATGAGTGGAAGGAAACACAGAGAGCAACCTAATGTAAATAATGAAACTTGCAAAGCACTGTCCTAAAAACCTTCAAGATTGCCATAGCAACAGAAGACAGGAGCATGGCATGGGCATCTCCATCCCCCTCAAGAACAGCTGCTGCTGAAGGGAAGTGAGCTTCTGAGATGAGTTTTGCAGAGGTTTTTTTTCTTTTGATCCTTTGCCTAGAAGGCTGGAATATGTTCCTTTATATGCAGATGCCTTCCAGGAGATGTATAAATGTCCCTTCTGGCACTCACTGCATTTCTTTGGCAGGGTTTGGACCATTCCCAAGCAGTGACTGCTTCCTGGAAGAGTACTGTCATGAGCAATGATCTTCCATACCTACTCCAGGCTTAAAGCCAACACAGACCTTCACAGCATGTTGTTTCTATACTTAGACCATAAACATCATACCATGTCTCAGATCCTAGACTATAGCTAAGCTAGAGTTTGGGGGACCAGATCAGAAAAGACTGGAGAAGATGAGGTTCTAGCAATGCTACAATACCCTGCAATGGCAGGAATTGATTTTAGGAGTAACACCAGGATGTTATTGGTGTGTTTACATGGATCTTGAAAGCCAACTGTGTAGATACATGTAACTCACCATGGTAAGGAAGCAATTTCCGTTTAAGCAATCCTATAGGTTAATGCAGCTTCCACTGAAATTACCAGGGGATGTTTTTTTGTCTTCAGTGGAAGCAAGTCTAGATCTTTATTGCTTCATAGCTTTTTGTCATACATGCTAGAGCTTTGGAGATTTAAATAATTTATACACCAAATTGAAATAATAAATAACCAGTGAGGGGGCTTAAAATTCCCAGTACGTAAGAAAAGATGGATCATTATAGCTTACTATAAAGCTCCCCTTATAGCCAAGCCTTGGGGTTCAGTGCCATAACATAATAAAGCTGATGAAACTGTAATTAAACTTGGCTTCCCTGGCCCTCAAAATTTAGAAAAGGAGAATGTAGGAAGGGGATATGATTCAAATGATGACAGGAGGGAATGGTAATAATGCAGAGTCAAAGAGAGGTCATTTGGAAGCACACCTTGGGGACAACAGGTGTGGTAATAAATTAACTGTACATACTTCTTCAAGGCAGGTCAAGAGACACAGAGAAATTCCAAAGAAATGTAGATTGCGCATGGCAGAGCCTGCCAAGCAATAATCTGCTGATTTAGGGCCCATTCTTGGAGGTGTTCCATGGTCAAAACATCTATAGAAAGCTGATCAAACAGGGCCAGACTTGTTCTTGTGCTGCAACCCCTTTCCTATGTTGGTGCCTTTCCAGTACCTATGCCTTAGTCACTGTTAGACCAAGCATGGTGCATTGGTCTACCAGTAACTGAGGTGGCTCACCCTGACATTGAAAATACAAGGTGCCCTTGGAGGAGTTTTGGGTCCATCTCTCCTTTTATATATACACATAAATAATTACAGTGCCACCTAACCTATTTAGCGGCCCATGGCTGCGGACCTGAATTCCTATTACTAGAAAATGTCTCTTAGAGAAGTGCAGTAGCCTGGCCTCCCCAGCTAATCCAGGAAGGGGGGGATTTCACCCCTTTCCTTCCTTTATCATGGAGAGTAACTCAAGGGATCAAGGATCTGAGGTACAATGAAACTCACTCTGCCCTCCTGTTTGTCTTCATCCTGACAAAGAGGAGAACAGAAACCTGATGGTGCAGACACAAAGACCTAAGACTGCAGTAGACTGGTGTTTTCACCCAAGGCTCAGACAGACTCAATCATGCACATAACTAGGCTCATTGCTGCTCATTTCATTCTCCAATCTTTTATAAACTGAGTATTGAAAAATCAATGTATGAATTGCACCATTTTGAAAATTGTGTGGAGAACCCACTGAACAATAAGGAGAAACACAATCTAGTGTCAATGATTGCTGAACAGACAGTTTTATGGCTACAGCCCCAAGGCTTTGGAACAAAAGAAAAGATTTTACTTGTAGCAGTTGCTGCAGTTGAATGTTAATCACCCCAGACTATGAAGTTTTGTTGACATTTGCAGGCTCTGAAATTACATGACCTAGATTCCACATCTCCCTTTTCTCATTGCGGAAGTCCAGATTTGAGAAGATCTCTGTGACCTCTTAATGATCTGCAATTTGCACAAAAGAATGGAAGACTTAATAGACAGCTTTTGATATTTTCTGGTAAGGAATTTTAGTGTGAACTCCCTCTTTTGATTCTGTTTCCTTATGCTGAAAATATATGAAGTTTTGAGTATACAAGGATGACAGGATTAAATCTGAAATGGAAATCGGTGCTTTTCCGTTTCTTCTCCCTCAGTGTACATTGTTTGTATAGATGCCACAGTATACTCAGATATAGTCTTCTACTTGATAACATCTACAAAACACATCTCAGCTGATCTGAGAGAAAGTGGGTAATTTGCTTGTCTGGATTTTTGAAAATGATTAATTTTATAGTGAAACAAATTCAGCTAACCTTCTTAAAAAGCTGCATTTTGCTTTAGGTCTGAAACATCAGTAGTTTGCTTCAATTTTTTTGAGAGAAAGAGTCTATTTAACATTTTGTCAGGTATCTCCCTTCTAAAAGATGTAAGGGACTATAGAAAGAAACAAGACCTCTTTAGTTAATGGATTTTACATGGGAATAAATGGGAGAAAGATTCATAGTCTTGCTTTCTAGGTACCAGTTTAATTCAATATCAAGAGGTGGTAATCAATGGTCATGGCATGCCTTGGATATTCCTGCCTGAAGAGGAAGTCTTTGCCTATAGCATATCAAAGAATTATGTTCTTGAAGAATAGCTGATCATCTTCATATGTGTTAAGAGTTGAGATTACTTCCTTGATAACTAGATCCAAGCAATAGCACAGCACATACTATCACAGAAATGGAGGTTGTATCACAAGGGCAGGAAGGAAACAGCTTGGAAAAGGAGACAAATGGAAATTATACCTCTGTGTGGTTAGATAGTGGAGAACAATACGGAAGGACTAACTGGAGTGGAGGGTCCTAAAAATGGACAAGAAAATAACTTCTATCCAACTCAAACTGGGCAACTCAGAAAGTAGCTAAGATTGGCCAAAAGAGGAGAAAAGACTTAGGGGAATAAAGCTACCTCAGGAGATCCCATGAGATAGCTGGTGGTTTGATTTGTTTAGTCAGACAATATCTGCAAGTCTCATACACATACACTAGGGTTCAGAGGAAGCAGAAGATTGTTGAGAGACTGAAGTAAGAGCCTCACAGCATAGTTAAGTGCTTTTTTCCCCTGTGAGATTACAACTTGCATAAAATGTGACATAGACTTGTCTGAGCTAGGAGGGAAATTCAAGAAGGCTAGAGAATAGAAAAACACTTTCAAGAGCCTTCCTGAATATTTATCTTGTTTGGGACATATCTGAGGTCATCCTTAGGGTCAAAGACTCCTGGGTATCTAATTCAAAAAGTTAAACACGGTTAAGTGCTTTTTTCCCCTCAGAGGTTCTCTTTATTCAATTATGTATATGAGAAGAGGCACCAGGCATCGCCCAGGAAGATATTTTTGTAAGCAGATGTGAGGAATAGGAACAGCACAGTAGTGAGCTTTTGTTTGTGACTGAAAGGCAAATAAAGACCACAGGTACATGCACACTACTTAAGAATCATGATACAAAAGACCACCTACTATTAATCTCCTTCTCTAATTCAAAGAACTTTAGGCACATTAATTTTCAGTTTGATGGACAGCCCAAACAGTATGAATTAAAGCAGGAAGGTTACAAATCTCCTGCCTTTGCCTGTCGGCATCCAGAGGTACTCCAACTTGTAATTAGAGAGAAATCAAATCTAAAAGAGGGAAAGGAGGAAGATAGGATGTGCCATAAAAAGAAAGGTAGATACAGGTAACCCTCTTGGTCGCAGGCAGTCATCATGGCTGTCCACACAATGTCAGGCGATATTGGCTGGCTATACTGACTCCAAGAATGAATTTGACATATGTGGCCACCACTTCACATTCTGATAAACTTTGGTCTCCTAAATACCTACTTGTAGATAAAGGGGAAGACAGAGAAGACATCTGATACCATTGAGACAAACTATCATTTTTTGGCTATTTCCTGTTAATGTATTTTTACAAAGGCATTGCACAGAATTTTCCATCTGTACACGTCTCTTTCCCATGCTATTCTAACTTGAAAATTATAAGTATCTCAACAGGTGGAAGATCCCAACAATACCATGGGAATGGTACAAATCTGCTCCCACCCAGATGAAGTTAATGTTGTTGTTCCCGTTATTGTTTTCTGTCACTAAAGTGCTCTTCATCTGTGGTGGCCCTGGAGAGGAAGCATGCAAATATATACCTACCCTTAGGACCAAGAGGCAGATGACCATATGGCTACATTTTGTAACTAGATATTTAAACTGCTGGTTCAGAAAATCACTAGCTTGCACAACTCATGCAGAGTTACAGAGGAGTGAGTGATGGTACTAGGAAGCAATGCTCAAAGAATTTTCCACTGAGAAAATGTTATCTCCATGTCAACACATCATCACTGACTTCATTGCATTAGCTGTTCAATTACACCCCTGTTACTTAGGTAAAAGTTAGACTTAGTGGGACAAGAATATGGTAGTAAAAAATAAAAACAGCAAACAAACAAACAAACAAAAAACCCAACAGATGACAGATCACAGAGGAAAACAAAATGTTCATCACTGATAAGAGACAGCTGTTGTCCATGTTATTCCTGAAGTACAGATGGCCCGAGTTTCTTCTTCATCTGGATTTGAAAAATTGCAGAAAAAAAAATGGAATCCACTGCAAAGTTTTCATTTAAAAATTGCCCAACTGTATTATGCCTTTGTTACACTGCGGGACAAGAAAAAAAGTGGTTCATTTCGGGGGATCAGAGCTGTTAGCTTGAATATTTGATGCCCTCATTCTCAGTGACATCCAAGGAAAACCTAGACACTGGTTAGGGCTGAGGTTGGATAGCATCAATGATGCAGGTATCAATGCAAAACACGTTTGCCTTCTGGTATTGTCCACAGCAAAGCCAGTGCACAAAGGAGAGGATTCACAAGAGTTCCCTAATGAGGTCTGCTGTCTGTAGAGTAGAAGGCCTTCATTTGAGTTCTCAAAAGAAGGGTACCAATGATTTGTTTATCTTTGGTTTGCCCTTCAACAGTCTGAAGAATGGCTACTTGACTGCAACAGGTCACCCAAGATTCAAACAACATAATTTGCTCCTCTCAGTTTTGGTTCTTACGTGCTGTCACTCACCAAGATATCTCAGTGTCTGAGACAGGGGGAAGGAATCACTTGTCTCCCTTCATCAGCTCACAGAGGAGCTTAAGTAAATAACTTAGAGCAGATCACTAACTTCAAGCAGGAGCGGTGACAAACTCACCTTGCTCGTGTTGTCCCATTGCTTGGCACAGAGTGGGAAAATGGCTAGCAAAGAGCCTGGCTTTGCCTCCTC
>JAVHNF010061289.1:35175-49064 GCA_034783455.1 Micropsitta finschii | reverse complement strand
TTTTAGCTGAGCACTGTCAGCCTGCCTCCATTCTGGATCAGTGCCAAAGGTCAATTTAAATACTATAAACATGTATTAATATTTACTAAGGCTCTATGGTATGGTCCCAAATATACCCTGGGAAAATCACAGAATAATTCAGGATGGCAGTGACCTGTGGAGGTTTTCTAGTCCAACCTGCTGCTCAAAGCAGGACAATTTATAGCAGGTTACTCAGGACTTTGTTCAATTAAATTAACAGTATCTCCAAACCTGGAGACCTTACAGCCTCTCTGATGCCATCCTAGTGCTTGACACGAAAATACCAATATTTAATCAGCATTCCCGCTGTGTCACTTTGGGTCTGTTACCTTTCACTGTACACCTTTTGGAAGAGTCTGGATCCATCTTTTCTATACCTTCTTGTTAGATACAGGTATGTATATACATAGATAGAGAGTAAGGCTAGAAGAGATATGAAAGGGGCCTTTCTATAGATGCTGCTGGTTGCAGGCAGCTTTGCAGTTTTTTCTATATTCTGATTTTTTTTCTCTTGACTAGACCTTGTTGAGACAGGGTTTTGGAGGCAGTGGCAGTAGTAGTGCCAGAGCATATGTAGTACACTAAGATCTTCATATGGTTTACTCTGATGTGAAGTTTAAGCTTGGCACAGCTACAGCCTTGCAATGAACCTGCCACTGCTTCCTACATCCTGCCTCCAAATCCAGCATTATGTGACAGGCTGTGGACTGTGTTACAGGCCTGGATTAAGATCTGAATTACCTGCCTCCTTCCACCTGGGGTCTTCTGTGAGCCTCTTGGAGTTTCAAGTGCTTGAAACCCATTTGTTGGTATGTTTTTACCCTAAGAGATTAATTTGATTTTGGAATGGATCCATCCTGCAATATTCACGCAGTATAAGATGTTTCCTGCCCTGTTCCTGCACTGTCCAAGTGTGCCCAAAGCGAAGTCACAGACCAGTGTGTCAGCAGTTTCCCTAACTTCAAACCTTGGATGCTATCAACTGGCAGCATTTTCTGCAAGGCAGCTTTTGACTGTGACCATCAAACACTGCAGAAGTGGTGTGTTTCTGTGGGAAAGGGAAGGTAAAGGTAAAATTAAAGGTAAAGGTGTGGATCACCTGCTCTGGCCTTGCACATCATTAGCACCTCAAGAGCTTTGAAACATGTGTCAGTCAAAGCAGAGCAGGGATGAAACCATGTAGTAGATAAAACCTCCTGTGTATGCCAAATAATGGATAATGTCCCAGGCTAAATACACTGCTATTGGGTGCTGAGGCTGAGACATTTAGACTTCATTTTCCCCATCCCTCCAAACTCCTGGACCTGCTCCTGTTCTATAATGTTGTTGTCAGGTTGTACAGAGTTTGTTAATGAAATCTTTTCCAATAGGCTCACGCAGGTTAAAGCACTTTGACCTACCCATGATGGTGTATTAATAATCAGTTAAACACTGATTGAATTCTCAGTAATAATTCCTGTTCTAGTCCTTAGTGAGTGATTTATGCAGAGGTTAGCAGAGAGCAACAATCAAGCAGTGTATCTTCCATAATAAGACAGAGGATCAGCTGGAAAAACTGACCTCTTGTCTGGCAATTGGTGTGAACTTCTTGTTTCTGTGGAAGTGTAGGAACTGCTGTATTAGAGTAGGTCTGGAGGTCACCCACTCTACTGCCGTAGTCTGATAGAGCTTGTCCTGGGTAGCCCAGGGGACAGTGTAAAGACCACACCAGAGGAACTTGCTGGCTAGTCCATTTCCCCACACTATAGCTCGGGTTTTTTTTGCCTTCAGAGTCCAGCACACAGTTACTACGTTTCTCAGAAGTTTATCATTATAATTGCTTTAATCTGCCCTCTTCATTTGCGGCAGTGAGCCAGAGGAACATGTGTCTTTCACGGTGATACTGGCAAACAAATTGAAGCTGAGCAAAGCATGGGAAAGGTTACCATTTCCCTTTTCCAGGGCACTGAGGTCATCACACAAACACATGAAGATATGAGATAGAACAGTGGGAGAAGATACACTTAGAAAACCCAATCCTAATTCCATTGAACTCAATAGGAGTTTTTGCCCTTGTCCTCAGTTTTGCTCCACACCTTTAATGGATCTCATCAATCTTTCCATTGCACAAGGGCCTCATCAAAGTTGATCAGCCCTTTCAAGGAAAACAGTTTATTGCTGAGAAACAATGAATCAAGTCCCTCCAGTTAAATTAAAAGTCAGGAAGAGCCCAAAACCCAACCCAGCAGTGAGATCGCTGACCTCTGGGAGAAGACCTGGCAAGGCTGTTACTGAAACAACCTCCTCTGCACATCGCACAAGCTCCTGCAGCCCGGGCTCCCAGACCAGCCTGGTCGCTCTTTGGGATACACATTGACAGGACAGGCTTCTTTGAGAAAGAGGATTTAAGTACAGGAAGATACCCAGTTAGTGCTGAGATCACAGGACTGTATCAGCTGATTTGGGTTCTGCCCCTGACTCTCCCATTGCCTCGCTGTAAGAGGTTGGGTTGTTCAGTTAACCTCCTTGCACTTTGCCTGCTCTAGATAGAAAATCGTTTGTATTTATCTCCTTGAGATCTTTGTGTAAAGGACGCCGCCACGTATCGCCCTCCCTCACTGCAAAAGCAGCTAGAGGCAAATAATACAAAAGCTTCATGAGTGCAGTACGTTTTGGCCCGACAGGTCTTTAACTGCCATTTCCCTGCAACTCCCTAATAGTTACAGTGACTGAAATGGAGCATCCTCCTCTCTCGTATTCAGAGGCACTTCAGGAGAGCTACTGCCCAGGCAGTTGTGTACCGCAAGGGCAGCACATCCCTATGGCAGATGACATGAGGTTCCATTGCAATGTGGGGTTTCATTTCTGCCATAGCACCCACAAATTATGGCACCCCTGTAATAGGCTGGGCAAGGAGCCTGACACCTGGGTGCTAAGGTTTTCCCATAGGGTCAAAGAATCTGTCCATTCTCATTTTGGGGTTATTGCCCAGTAATTATTCATTAGTGAAGGGAGGAGAGAAGGAGGTCGCTTGCTTCTTGCCTGCCTTGAATTTCGATCAGGGGCAAAACTGTACCTTTAAGAACTGTTTATAAGATCTTTCCTCTGCTAACAGCTAACAATGTTTCCAACTGATCTCCTCAGCTGGGGCTGGAGTATCTTTGGCTCTGAGCCTGCACAGGAAGAATAAGAGAATAATAAGCTGAAGGGCTGGTTTTAGATTTTTGCCTATTGTTTGTTTTCTTCGTGATGTCTTTGGTGCTTGTTTCCATGAGAAAACTGCAGGTAACCACAGAGCTGAGGAAATTCTAGTATCTTGGGAACTGAGAAGTGAAAGATGAGATGTCTGAGGCAGAGGAGATTTGCAGGCAAGGAACTGTTTATGTTTTTGCAGAGCATTCAGCACTTGCCTGCAGTGCTTTAGCTACAGAGTATTTTTTTTCCTGTAGACCACCCCAGCTTGGCTCTTGGCAGAGTCTGAGAAGAGTAAATCAGATCCTAGAGACCATTTTAAAATAAGAATTTTATGGACATTATCCCAACTCTATGGCTATAAATATCCAGCACAAATGCAGTGTAATATCTTTACATGGTGTTTTACTGTAATGTTTGCGTTTGCCTTCTTCCCTTCTCTCATTCTCACCCTGTGATGAGTGTGAGAGGTCTTAGCACTGGCAGGAGGGGGTGACACTTCTGCAGCAAGTCACCACCTCTTGGCATATGCTTGCCTTCTGGAACCCCTTACAAAGAGATACCTGCCACAGTGACAAGCTCTTTTCCCAGAGGTAGCATCAAGAAACGCTTAAATCTCTCTGTTACATTTCTCTCTGTTAATACCACAGTATCAAGCAGTGGGTCTTTTCAGTGGGCTCTATTCCAGTGGCAAGGCAGAGTATCCTTCGGTATTACTTTGAGAACTTCCATCTCCAGAAATATCTGATTGGAAGGAAGTTGAGTGAAAATTGAAATTCCTGAAGCTCAGCAAGTCTGAAAAGTAAGCCCTAAGCAGCTCTGCTTGAGATTACAAATGGAACCAGCTTCCAATCCCCATCCCTAGTGGGCTTTCATATTTCAACTGTCAATCACAGAATCCTCAGCCTTCCTCTGAACTCCTCCTCCAAGAAAGGACACTTTCAGTGAAGTCCAGTGATGTTGTGACCCAGACCATCTTCCAGTTTATTCAAAAGCTTTCCCCAAGCCCAAAATGTTTCTAGAGAACTCATCTTTTTCAGGCAGTTCATTTAGAAGGAAATGTGCTGAGCAAGAGACAGAAATAGTTACTTGCCTTCACTGTCTAGATACGGCTTCTTGAATTTTCCAGTCAAGCCCAAGAATTACTGGTATTTATTCAAGTAAGATGATGAGATTACTTATTTTCAGTTGGCAATTAGCACATTGGCTTTAGGGAATGAAAACTGTGTTACATGAGAAAAAAGAACAGCAACATCAACAAAAGATTTTCTTCTGTTCCTTGTGCCAGTTTGTGTTGTGTGTAAATCTGTAGCTCTCAGCTGCCTCATTATCATCCATGTCTGGAATCTGGGGTGTGCCTGTGGTGTGGAGGGAGTTGCCTTTGCTAGCTCTTTGTCAGGCTTGTTTCAGAGAGCAGTTTAGGAACGGGAGGGCTTGTTCAGCCCCATGAGATCCATTCTAGTGAAACATGGCACTGTCATCCCTAGAGGTTTGCACTTTGCCTTGGAATGAAGTTAACCATCTCTTGCAAACCCTGCAGTTCTGGTATTAAAGATACCCGTCTTCGCTTCACAAGTTCCCATCATGGGGATCTTGAGGGGGATCCAAGCAGATGAAGCCATATTCTGCAATATTCTAGAATAAGTGCAGTAATAAGGAATAGGTACCTGGGCACACAGTATCTGTATGGATTGGTTTAGCTCCTCTTTAATCTCTTGGGTTTGGGAGTGGAAATAACACCCCCTTTTTTTCTTCCTGTTTCTTGGTTGGGCAAAAACCTGTCTGCCCTTCTGTGCCTTTCTTGGAGAGAGCTTGGGAGGTAGCAGGCAATGTCTCAATTAATGTGCTTCCTGTTTTCTGATAAGCTGTCTGCTTCGTGTAGGTTTTTCCAGGTTTGATTTGACTCATGTGTGTGCTGAATGGAGTTGAGACATTCTCTTGATGGTTAATAAGCAGCCAGGAAAGAAGCTCAGCTTAGCATCCCTGTCTAAGGGGCACAGAGTGTGAACTCCAAAAGGACTGCAAAGTCCTATTTCCAGAAACCACAAATTAATTATTAATTAGTTAATTCAGAAATCTGAATTAACTCAGCCAAGAAGACAGACATCTAAACACACAGAGCTCTGTTCATTATTAATGTGAAGATACCAAACACACGTTCTGTAAAACACCTTATAATAAGTCTTGATTTGAACTTCTCCCTGGAGAGTCCAGGTCTTGGCTGCTTTTTGCTTAACTCTGAGGCTAAAATTAGGAATGGGGTGAAGTTTTGCCTCTTTTGACATCAGGACAGTCTTATTTCTGGATCCAGATAAGCATGTGGATTTCATGCTGGTTTTAAAGAACTTGAGACACAGCTTCCTGTTTCCTATCTGGAATTTGTTCTGGTTCTCGGTGAGAGAGTCAAGTTGGACATCAGTGGCTCTACCTTTGTGCTCGCAAGCCATTACAGCTGCAATCGATTGCATGCAAAAGTAGGAAAGAAAGAAATCTTAATTTTAAGAATTCTTAAGTCATTTGTCCAGAAGTGTTTTAATGCATATGGCCAGGACTGTTCATTTCCTTCTGTTGTGCATCCCAAGTGTGAATAAGGTGCTTATGGAGAGCAAGTTGTTACAAGGGAGATGGATTGCTGTATTGCTTGAGTTGCTTGCAAAATACATTTTATGTAAGGAAACACTGATTACCTAAATTAGAAACCCAAAACAATGCTGTTGTCTCATTTGGTCAGAGGCAGGGATTGTGTGGACAACTGAAAGCTTGCTCAAAGGCAATCTGTGACCCACTCCATACTATTCTTATGCTAATGTGAGAATGGGTATCGTGGGCACCATCTGCAGTCCCTGAGGTCCTGGCCTTGGGCATTCAAAATTGGTTTGCTTTATTAATGCTAGGCCATCCAGAACAGCAGTGGTGCATTTGTTAGAGTCTATGAAATCAGAAGTTCCAATTGTACACGTACAGAGATAACTGTCACTTTTAATAATACCCTCAAACATGAGAGCTACCACGTTTTCCAACCTCTTAGACAAAGATGCTGTCTTTCAAGCTGTAGTTACCTTCAGCAAATCCAACAAAGGCCTCTGGCCTTTCAGGGAGATGGGTTTTACTTCCTTGGAAGGTCATTTCATTCTATACAGGATGGATTTATTGGCTGGCTCTGCCTTTTAACTTTTGTAAATGCCCCCTAGAGAAACAGAGGAGTGTCTTGATAGAAATCAAAATTAATAAGTAGAACATACAATGTAATTGTTTTTGAGGGGCTAAAGGGATGGGGTATCAAGTATCTTCAGCTAGTCTAATTAAGCCAGTTGAGATTTAAAGGACATCAGGCATCAGTTTTGCCTAAGCATATTGGCAGAACAAATGGCTGCAATCTCAGTTGTAAGTATCTTAATAAAGTCTCCTGTAATGATGATTCTGTTTGTGCTTATTAGCTATGTAGTCCTTTCAGCATCCATGGCTCTAATTGGAAAACGATTCCTCCTTCTGCACAATCATCTGAGTATTTGGATTGCTCATTACCAAGTGCCTGTGAGATACAAGTCAGCACAGTTCAACTGGTAGCCAGCATCTGACCTGCTGCGTGCAGGGCTGTGTTCTTGGAAGAGGCAGAGCACATGGAACCCAGAAACTGCTTGTGTTCTACTTCATCCTTGTCAAGGTGTAGGGCAGCTCCTGAGCTGACAACCCAGGCTCCAGCTGCTGTAGAAAATAGCGTCTTGGCTTCCATTTTACACTTTCCTCTTCCCTGACTGAAGTGAAGCATGACTAATACTGTGCCGTAGGTCACCAGCCCTGAATCAACACTGGGAGCATTAAGGCCGTGCCAGATTCAGCCCCAAACTGCTCACAGAGGGGGTGTAAGGGACCTGAAGATGTTTGGAGAGTGGGGAAACAGTGAGGCGAAGCAGTGTGACAGGCAGTGGTCTCAGCTGATGTCAGGCTTTTATGGTGTCCTGGTGGAGGAGCATTTTCTGGTGGAATGGGAAAAGAACAGGTGGCCCAAGGCTGTTGATGATCCAGCGAGTGTAATTTGGTGTTTGCGAGTCTGCCTGTCCTGGTCTCTCCATTTCAGTGTGACGTGTGTGCAGAATTTATTTACAGCAACCTCTGTGATGGAAATAATTAGCCAAAGAACCAATCATCTCTGGGTACCAAAGCAGACAACACACAGCCAACAGGGAGAACAGCTTTGAGGAGCTGCTGTTGTCCCCTCCCTTGCCTCCAGAGCTTTCTGTTGGTTCTTTCAGTTTCGGGTGCAGGAGACAAGCACTCCAGGGCCAGGGAAAATGAGAGGTAATTACACTGTGGAAGGGGATTTTAGCACAATGCTTCTTCTTTCCCATCTTTCTATCAAGTGCTTGAGAATACAAGAGTGAACAGACAGAGGTGGTCAGTACCATCCTTTGCTTATTCTGGAAGCATTAGAAATAAACCACTGGACCTCTTTCCCTGAAATGAATACGATGAGGAGAAGGCTTCTCTTTGGTCTGCACATCCATGTAAGTTGTGCCATGGTCAAGTAACATTCAGCAGAGGTGGATCTAATAGTACATATATATTTTAGAGAAGAGAATAATATTGCAACAGTGTGTGGTATGCACTCCTTAAAGTTCCGGATTAATCTGTATTTCCAAAAGTATCAACCCAGTATGTTTTTGCTTGCTGTAAAAACTAGGACATCCCTGTGACATGCATAGAGGAGAGAATACTTGTATCTGGAGGATAAGTCAAACAGTGGGATATGAAGGATTGTTCTAGAAATCATTCTAGGTAATATTAACCCTTGGATCTATCTTGCTTTCTGGGATTACTTACATGGCAGTCTGGCATTTGGCACATGGAAAAGAGTCCTTGTTTTCTTTCTTCAGTCACCCTCAAGAAAGGGGTGAGATAATGAGGGGGAAGCTGATGAGAATGTCCCCTTTGGCTCTTCTCAGCTGAGGTGCTGAACTTGAACTGAGATCTGAGTACACAAGACATGCTATATGCTACAGATTGCTGATTACTCTTCAATTTCTCAGTGATTGAGAATGATCCATTTTCACATAGCAGAACCATTCTGAAGCATCATCCACATTCAAATGGGAGTCTTTCCTATCAGGACATGCAAACCCAGTGATTATTGTACTGAGCTGAGCTGATGTCCCTGATGTGGGATGAGGGATCTTGAACCTCAGTGCTACTGGGATAGGCTTGTTTTCATCTCACTGTAGAAGGCAGTGAAATATTGAAACCTCAGACAGTGCCATGAAGCAAACTAGTTGTCTTCTTATCAGATCCTGTATGCCCCAGCTCGAGCTCACACACAGCTGGGGCTTAAGAGCATTTGCAGGGGGTGTTTATATAAACGCACAGCAGAGCGGACTTCAATAAATGCTTCTTATCATGTGGGATTACGTATCTTCTTCAATGCCTGACCAAAACCAACTGCTCTGCTTGCACCTTGCTGATGCCTGTACACACGGAGCAGTACATGGTGTGAAATAGTAAACTGTTCATAGGTTAAGTTCTGCGCTTCCTGATTTGTTCTTCTCTTGCCAGATTCTGCACTGACAGGGTTGATTGAACACTTTTGAAATAGGTTTTTAGTTTCTTCCCTTGAAATAACATGTGCCACTCCATTGGAAGACAACTGACATTAAGAACTAGGTTCTGATGAGTGAGGGAAATCAGAAACAGCAGAAGAGACGACTGCTGTTAGAAACTTGGAGTTGGTGCCTGCACATGTTAGTGTCCTTGTGTTTTCATTGCTGGCTGGGTAGGAAAACCAGCCCTGTTAATATGCTGGTGCTTGCATGAGGCATGAGGGTATCTGTCAAAATCTATTGAGGTCCTTTACTGTGAAATAACATTTCTGCAGAAGACCCAGAAGCTCCTGGAGACATGCGGGGTCCAGACAGCATTCACAGCCTGGCGGTGTCCATCTTCAAGAAGGCCACACTGAGACGTCTACACAAACAGCAGCAAGGGAAAGTTTGTGTCCAGAGAAGTTAGAAAGAAATAGTGAAGAGAGATATTCAGAGATGGCAGGACTGCAGTGGGCAAGTCCTGGTTCTTCTGTGCAAGACTCTCTGCAGTGACAGTTTTAGTTAGGAATAGTGTAATTACTTGCTTTTGAAAGGCTAATATTGTTTCCTTCAAGCTAAATTAAGTTAACTTAGTGCTGTAACATATTTCATTTGTTCCCTTGTCAGCAGCTACTGGACTTCTTCTGTTCTCCTTGTTATGGGAAGGACAGCTGGGGAGGCCAGAGGACAAGGATGCCTCTCAGAGACACTGGATGCAGACAGTTGCTCAGCTTTGGTCTTGATTATCTTTATGTCTGTGACTTGATCTAAACTGAGCCAGTGCTTGGTTCTAGGTAGGTATTTTAAGATGCTGAGATACCAGTGTTCCACAAGTATTCTGGAAAATGGACCTTCTCTCCTTCTCCCTAAGCATGGTGACATTTGCTGCTGTTTGGTATAATAACCCAGCTGGGAATCAAAGCCTCATTGTTCACCAGAGACCAGCACTAGGAAGTTGGAACTTGTTCTTGCACCATTTTCAGACGTACCATGCAGTGATATATGGTGGATGGGCCCTGGGAGCTATTTGTTAGGACAGCAGTAGGGGTACCTTCCCCCTACCTTGTGAAATCAGGAGCAGGCTGAGCACAAGTGCTTGCTTGTAATAGTTACCAGAGCTGACCATACCTGGCTATGTTGGGGGTGACTGCTGGCTGGGTAACAAGAGCGACAACATGTTCTCCCCAGTCACGAGCTTCTCCTTTCCCACAATTTTTGAGTATGCACTTTCTGCCTGCAGATAAACACCCTAAAACCCATCTTGCGGCATGATTTACATCCTTGCATTTGTGCACAGTCGTGGTTCTTTTGTAAGCAGAAAAAGTTCTAGCAGAATACAGCCAAGGAAGAAAGCTGAATGTTAACAGTAACAGCAAAGGGAAGCGCAAGACCGCTTTTTTCTTCCTGATGGTTCTGTTCTTCTCCTGGTGTTGCTGGGACACTTCTGCTTATAGGCCCATTCTGCATGGGCTCAGCAAGAGCTCTTCCTCAGCTCTGTGTGTGTACCAGGCAACTGATTTGCAAGGCCCAGTTTAAACTGGTACATCAAAATGCATGCAGCTCTGCATAGGCTTCCTCAGGAGAAAGGAATGTTTTCTCATTCCTGTCTCACTTCATATTTCACAGCTGCAGTTTGTCTTGTTTTCCTCCTGCCTAAGGCCCAGCAAGTGCTGCAATGCACTGGGGTTTAAAAGATTATTTATTTTAGGGCATTGAGGCCTTCTTTGGAAAACTGTGCATGTTTAGTTTATTTTACCAAGGTCTCTTATTAGAGCAGCACGGGGAGGTTGCAGGGAGAAAAGGAAGGCAGCGAGTATGCATATCTCACCCAAAAGTGTGTTATATAAAGGTATGCCTCTCAAATTATCTTAAGCAGGATGGATTTTGTTGATCTTTGTCCCTGCATTCACTTTTCTTTCACAGTGGCTGTACATCCCACTTTCTCCACCTTAGTATAATTCCATCCCTGATTGCGCTGAGATCTGAATGTCCTGGAGTTACCCAACACAGGCAAAACTGGTGGGAAAATTAACCTCCATTAACCTCAGCATGTACATGAGTAGTCCTTAGCTGCACCATCTCCAGCCAAAACTGATTCTGCTGACAGTGTAGGAAGTGAAGCATCAAGAATGAGCTACCAAGTCCTGATCCCTGGCCGATGGACCTCTGTCACTGTGACAATGGTATGTTACTGCTCTACTTCTAAGAAAACTTCTTGGAAAAGGGCTTATACTTTGCAAGAAGAACTTGGAAGCAGCCATGATGGCTCTTGAAAGCTTTAACCTGGTAACTTGAGTGTCTCAGCCATCTTGTACTCCACGTTGATCCAGCAGCACTGAAGCTTACAGTTTAGTCAGGCTGCTGCTGAGCAGCGCTGTCTTACACATGTGGGTATGCTGCCAGCAAGAGTGCAAGGACAAGGCTTGCCTCAGTACACGGGAGATGTCACTTGTGAATCACAAAGGAGGAGATGGAAGTGTGACCTTCCTGCCAGCTTGAGATCCTGAGAGGGAGCACTCTTCTTTCACACCACACTTTCATTTGATTATTTCCACTCATAGGTGCACCATCTTACCATCCTTCTTGTCCCAGAAGAGAACTCAACAGCATAATTCAAAGAGTGTGGCAAGGCTGAAATGTATAAATGTATGTTAAAAATTCCCACTCTATCTAGAATCATTTGCATTTTTAATTCAAGGGGTAAATTTGCATTTTTAATTCAAGGGGTATCTCAAAAGCCCATCCATAGTGTGCCACTTGTCAGCCTCTCTTGTGTCTGGTAGGCTTCTATCAGCTCAGGGCTAGCTTGTCCTGCTATATATGGGAGTGCTGGAGGAGTAGGTTGGTTTAGATTCACTGGTGTAATGTGATACATATAATTAATGTGTTGCTCTCTCATCTCTCACCACAAAATGAGTAAGATACAAAGCCAAGTCCTGCCTTGAGCCTTCCCCAGAGCTTTGTAAATGTTTGGATCAAGGCCTTCAGACTCCAGGCTATTTGATCATCCCATCCAGAACCTGGGGAGACACTGATGGGTTTAGTAGAGCCCTGATGTCTCTCTCATACAGCCAAAGGGCACAAAGCTTCCTGCAGTATCTCAGGTTGAGTGAAGTGAGTTTGAGAGTTCCAACAGTGTAAGAGGTTTCTTCTGAAATACATTTTGTGTAGATCTGGAAGTCCAAGCACAAATGTGCTGGATTATTGAATGGCCATGTCCATTTTTCAGTAACTGGGACAGACTGGGTAACTGATTCATCCCAACAGCATCCACAAGGGTGGAAAACATTTCCAACACATTTCCTACCTGGAAGAAACCTGCAGAAGAAAACACGCTTTTAATGAGGATACGCACCATCATTCACTTGTATGCATTACCCGCTCTGATGAGGTTGTATATCTTTCCTAAAATCCTAGCTCTGAAGTCAGGTGATTTGTGGGAAGATTCTCTGTTTTCATATAGAAGACAGTTTCTAGTTCTTCTTGCTGTGAAGGGGAAAATAAACGAAAGCTTGAATACATAGGTGCAAAAGGCAGAAACCCCATCAGGCAGACAAATCATATAATATCTAAACCCATCTTGTTTTCTAAGCCAATCTCATTATTTTTTAGGAACTGAGTAATGATTTTTGAATGCCCAGGTTGACTTTGGAAACAAGAGCCTGATTTTCACAAGAGCCAAGTACTTTACTCCAGCTGTCACACCTATAAAAATCACCCATTAAAATCATGCCGGAGGTTCAGGAGTCAGACAGAAACAGTTGGGGGTGGAGAGATGCAGATGTACAGCGTTGTGTACCTGAGATATGTGATGTAATATGTGACCTCTGTTAAGCAACATTGTCTCCTCTGAGGCAGAAACAAGAAATAACAGTAGGGGCTTCTCCGTATTTTGGTCTTTTAGGGTGTAAAACATTAATGTAAAAATATTATGAAGTAGTTATGAAATCGGCATAGCTGAGATTTACATCTAAGGAACAAATTAGGTTAAAGGGAGGGGGAAGTAGAGAAAAACACATGATAGCAAAGGGAAGCCAGAAAGGATTTTTCACTAGGGAATACCCTGAAGTAAAACCGAGGAAATTGGGAATTTTGCCTTTGTTTGAAAAAGGGGTTTGTGAACACCAGTGCAAAGTCTTAGTGGAGACAAAGGCCCTCTTGCAGTGTTCCTTCATTACAAATTTTGCTGTTTTGAGGTTTTCCTTAAGCTCAGGGTTCAGGGGAGAGCCTCAGCATCCCCTAAGGAAGTAATTTCCTGTGTTCCCCATCCATGGAAGAGTAAGTGGAAACCTGAGCCAGCTGCATGTTAAAGAGGAGAAACCTTTCTTGGTCCCAAACCCCGACTGCTGCTTGTTTGTGTTTATTCACTTTGAGTCCTGACTCTTGTCAAGTGCTGGGGGTCAGTGATAGTTCAGCTTTTACCCCAAGGTCTCTGACTGAACCTCGTTGTACACTTCCCAGTGGGGTTTACCTCATGTAGCTCTCTCAAGGTCAGGATGGCAGCACTGCATCTTTGCTAGGCTTTAATCGAAGGATAACAGTTTCCCTGTAAATATACTTCTTGCAGCAAAGGTAGGCTTTTTTGAAAGTTCAGGTTCAAATTACCAGAAATAATAGAAGCACTCAAAGCCTTGAATGTGCCATACTTTTAAAATAACCTACAATTTTATAACAGAAATAAAAAGAGAGAATTTTATGTTTAAGGGAAGCTATAAAAGGAGTGGTGCTTCCAGCAGGTCTTTTAATGGGGAAAGGAGATGACTTGGCTTCTGAGGGAGGGCAATAGAAAGTTGTGTGTGTGAATAGCAGGAAAGAAAGGAGAGTCCTTATCGTGCGTGCATGATATATATTCTACCTGCTCACTTTCCCAATAATTATATATACACCAAACCCAAAAGTCCCTCTGTGATCAGTGCCAAGCCAAACCTCCCTAACAGAGTGCTCCAAATAAGCTCCTTTCATTCCTCAATTCTACTTGTCCTTTTCAGTGAAGCAAGCTGCTATTTCCACCTACGTGTTCTCCTCTTGTAGGAGGCCTTTCTCTGTCTACTGGGGATCTTCCTGAATGTGAGTTCATCATCTTTAAGTTTTCTTTCACCAGAGAAAGAACTATTATTGTTCTGT
>JAVHNF010061289.1:6234-21369 GCA_034783455.1 Micropsitta finschii | reverse complement strand
TACGGATTTGTTTCTTAATGTCCAGTTTAACTTTCCCTGGTGCAGCTTTGAACCATTCCTACATGTCCGATCACTGAATACCAGGGAGAAGAGCTCAGCACCTCCCTCTCTACTTCCCCTCCTCAGGAAGCTGCAGAGAGCCATGAGGTCACCCCTCAGCCCCCATTTTTCCAAACTAGACAAACCCAGGGTCCTCAGCCTCTCCTCCAAGGACATTCCTTCCAGCCCTCTCCTCCTACCATCTCCTGGGGATTGTTTCTATGGCTGGTGGTGGGGACAGGCGGTAGGTTTGTCTCCAGCATATCTTCCTCATCATGAATATTATGCTTATGCTCTTTGCACAGCCCAGCTGGAGCTCCTTATAGAAATGCTCCCGAGTCTATGCTCTTCATGGTCACCCTGCCTTACATCTGTCCCTATGACCTACAAGCAACCACTCGGTCACCTTGAGGGAGATCTCAGCTTCTTCTCTCTGGGATTGTAGAACAAGACAGGAGAGTGGATCCCATGTGAAGTTTGGCCTCCAACTTGTGTAAGGAGTCCAGAGCAGGGAACTGAACCCAGCTGCCTCATCAGCCAGCCCAGCCCAACCAAACCATCACTCTGCACCGTAAGCCTGCTTGGTTTTGCCCCCACTACTTGAGTTATGGCCCTGCACCTCTAGTCTGGGATTTAGTGATGTAATTTCAAAAAGTTGTGATTGATGGAAGACCAGAAAGAGATTACAAGATCCTGCAACGTGTTAATAAATCACTCTGTTGATTTATCTGCAGTGTAAATCACCCCAAATGAAATGCTCTGATTTATGCATCTTTACTTCATACTTGTAGCAGGAGAGACTGATTTAATGATGCTGAGCCCAGCCATTAATGTACCACGGTCATAAATCATGGTGTGCGTGTGTTCAACTGGGATTTATAAACCCCAGTCAGACTTTCTGATTCCTGATTTCACCCCATAGCTGTGAAAATGGGCACCTTGAAAGTTATATATAGTTATCAGCTATAGTTATAAGTATTTCCAGATAGAGAGCAGTGTTAACACGACCTTAGCAGGGATTTCCTCTCTTGGAGCCTGGGGAGGCTCTGTACTTTTGGATTTGGAGATCAGATCAATAATCTTTGCTTTCCCTTTCTCATTCACAAGTCAGCAGAAAGAAGAGAAAGATGGATGAGTCATTTCTGATGGGCACATGGGGGAGAAGGGAAGGAGCAGGGTTTGATGCAGCTGTCTGTAGGCATGGCTGACTCTGATTACCTGCTGCTTTATGTTTAGTGGAGTCACAGGAGATCTGTATGGGGAAGAGGGAGGCAGGATTTAAAGTGAGAAGGGATTGCCACCGTCCTTCATTCTGACTTCCTGAATTATTGAAGATGTGCTATTTCACTTGTGGTTCTGACAGTGAGGCTAATAACTTAGCCACTGAACTAGGCAACTGGGAAGAGATTTAAGCATCCTCCCCTGGTCTCACCCCAAAACCATGCATTCACATCTGTACTATACAGAGTAAGTTTTGTGAGGTATGAAATACTGCTGGGTCTTTGCCCTGAAGAGCACTGAGCTTCCCACCTTTGTATTTTACACCAGTGCTGAGCTGTAAGAAGCCAGGATTAGCAAGTTCTGTGTTACAGATGTGCAATTCATGTCTTTCCACGAGGACATCCAAGGTGCAGGAGTTTCTTGTATGTAGCACTTGTTTTTAAATGAAATGACATCGTTCATAATTGCAGGTATGCATTGTTGTGCTTTCAGAATGGAAAATTTTAATTGAATTGGGAATTGAAACAAACTACCCCATTACACTCTTCCCAGTGCTGGGTAGTGCCAGATGAGGCTTGGTTATAATTATGGTGTCATGGGTGCTAAAGCTTTCTAATGCACACAGTGATGCTTTAAAAAAGACCTCCTTCAATACTGAGATTTATCAAGTTATTACCATTTCTGTAGGTGTAGATTAATTGATCATAAACAGAGTTTCAGGAGGGTTGGGGAAACTAAATGGAATGTTCTCCTAGGGCTCATATCTGGACAGGTTGACTGAATTTCTGTGACTTAACAACCCACTTTCTGCCTTGCCTGTGGTCTGATCCTGAGTACGTGCTGCTCAGCAGCAGGGGTAGCACAAACCACTCAGCGTATGGCAATACAAGTGAACCTTTTATTTCCCTCAACGGGAATGTTGGTGCCAAAAGGATTGCTAAATACTTGCCTGTTTCTTGGCCTGGCGCTTGCTCAGCCACCAGCGGGGCATGTGATGGAGGAGGGTTTGCTGGGGCTCTGAAGCAGGTTTCTGCAGGCAGCGAGGAACTTCCCCAGGTCTCAGGGTCAGTGCCTCAACCTCTCTGCTGCACTGTGGCTGGCTGCTCAGCTTCCAGGTTGCAGAGGGCCAGAGCAAACCCAGGCAGAAGTCTTGCGAAATAAAGGCTAGAGAGGTAAAAGAAGTGTGACTGTGAGCAAGCTGCCTGTGAGCAATAAGCTGTGTCTGCCACTGAACACTGTTGCCATTTCTAGCATTTGCTAGGAACGTCCAGTAATGCAGAGAAATACTAATTCTCCTTTTTCCCCTTCAGTTGTCAGCATTGCTGCAAGTAGCACTATTTACAGTTCTGCTTTTGTCTTTAGAAGTGATAACTCTTGTTTAACAACTGTAGGGAAATGTGGGACAAACCCACTTAGTGACAGAGCATTAAATATTGCAATGAAATCCTGGTTTTCATGAAATCAGTAGCAAAATTTTTGCTGACATCCAAAGAGGCCATGTGCATCTATGGATGTTTCTGGTTTTTCCTGGAAAAGAGAAACTTAAGGCTGATGTCATTTAAATTAAATAATTAGTATAGAATGGCTCTTAGATCCCACATCGGATAAAATCATCATGCAAAGGGCTGGACAAGGCGGTGCTGAGCAGCAGACTCTGCTTCACAGACGTTATGATCTGAAGTCACAAGTCAGGAGGGTGCCTAAAGCATGTCTAACTTGTAAGCCCACAAATAGCTCCTGTGACTTCAGAGAACAGACCCATGTGCCCAACCTTCAGTAAGTGCTGAAATAACCCAAGCCATGTCTAAATTAAGACACACTACACAGACAGTCTTTCTTGATTTTTAGGTTTCTCTGCCTGGCTGCCCTGACCTTCTGCAAGCCTGTGGAGGGCTGATAACGCTGTTTCTGTAGATAGATTCAGCCAGCGCAGTTTTAATCTTGCAGTGACGATGGCCTCAAAATTCAAAGCACAAAACACCGTTAAACCCTATGGACTGTGCTTCCCTGCATTTGGGAATTTAAGAAAGAAAATGCTGTTGAGAAGAGCACTATGGATGATTGTAAAATGTACCCGTAGCACAATAAATCTTGGTAATTTATTACCATATCTAGCAAAGGCAGCAGAATGGAGGATCTGCTAGGACCTTACGGAAACATGCCAGGGGCTGTGGGGATCTTCTCTGCATTGTACCCTGCCAGCACTCAGCAGTCACCTGCTTGTGCCTTGGGGGCAGAGGTAAAACAGTGTGTGGAGGGAAGATGTGGGCATACTGCATCTTCCAGAGAGCCATTTCACTGTTTCTTTAATTTCTTCTTGTTTTGTTGCTGAGATCAAAGGTATTCTGATGGGGCTGACAAGCACCTTCTTATCTGTGGGAAAGAAGGAAAAGAAGTCCAAATAAGTTATTTTACACAACTTTCTACTGTACTATCCCTTTCAATTGAGTTTGCTGCTGTGATTAAACTAAAGTAGCTGTTGACAGAAGGAGCGTGTGAAAAGAGAAGCCTGTCGGTATTTCTGTCACTGTATATTTGACAGAAAGGCTCCTGTTTAGTTTTGAAATGTTTGCAAAATAGGGAGATTATATTAAAGAGGGACATGGATACAGTTTGGAGATGCACAGGAGGTGCACAGGAAGCTGTTTTGTTTCCTGCTCTGGGTTTCTTTCTGCTGTGTGCCTTCTCGCATATTGTTTTTTACCCATTTTCTTGATTTCCCTCTCTCCTTTCATTTTCCTTTTCTATTTTTATCTCTTGGGGCAGGTTAAAGATATCATCACAAGCTCCATGCATGCAAGGAGACAAGAATGAGCTCATTAGGGTTTTGGTCATGATAACTAGTCATGGAGTTACCAGGCTGGCAGAGAACAGATCTACCGGCAGAGAGATCACCATTCCCTTCATCAGAATATCTCATAAAGCATCATATAAACCAGCATAGAATCCTTCCATGTCAAACCTGGAATGCTCAGTCCTTAGCTGAGGTATGGAATGAGTGAGGGTACTGTGTCCTTAAAGGAAAAGGGATGCTGTGCTAGAACTCTCTCAGCTTAGAAAATAAACCCTTAAAACCAGTTTTGCCTGTTTCAGCTGAGTTTCCTTCTTCCTTTCTCTGCACTCTTGAGCTGTAAGTGTTAAAAAAGATTCTGAGAAGCAGACACTCTGCTTTCGGGTTTGTGTGTGCCTGCTTCCTACAATCTGTGTCTCTTGGGCCATAAATTGCAAATGGAGTGTATTGGGGAAAAAGCTGAGCCAAATTCCTTTGGGAAGTTAGAACTAGAGATGGAAGTGTTTCTCTTCCTTTCCGATTCCTGCACATTCTGGTTACAAAGACTGAATGTGAGTCTAGAAACACTTGAGTGCTTTTCCTCCTAAGAGTTTGTTTCCCTGCAAGAGAGTGCTTTTGGGTGGAGTTATTCCAATAGCTTTTACACAGCTTCCCAGTGCCTCACTGCAGATGTGCTACAGCAAAATCCCAGCTGGCAGTTCATGATGGAGAGTGAGTGCGGGGCAAGTGTCTGTGTTTGTGATGAGAAGCACAAATGATGAGGGAGCCCGACTTCTCCTCTGGGCATTCCTCCTTGCAGAGCTTGCTGCACTTGTGGCCTAGTTTTAATGAGGGATTTTTGACAGCAGTGGTGAACGTTGGCATTTTCCTCTATTTTAATACTTGTTTCCTTCCTTGGGTTTGAGCTGAGCACCCGGTGTACTAAGGAGGCTCCAGGGTGCCTGATTCAGCCCCTCTGACTGGGGTACCATGTCCCAGAGTCTGCTTTATGAACTCCCAGAGATGGTTAATAGTTTCTTTCCCTCACTATTTCTACTGATGAGTAGCATCTGCCTTGTCCTTCTGGTAACAGAAGCATTATAATTTCTAGCTCAAATTTTCTTAGGGCCTTTTTATTCCTGTTTATTCCTAGTCACTGATCTTGACTAGCTATTTTCTTCCTTGGTGTTTGCCTTTGAGTTATTTCTGGATTGCAGTGATGACCCCTCTCAGTCTCTGTTTAGTTAAGCTAAAAAAAGCCACTATTCCAGTTTCCCATAGAGGAATCTCCCTCATTCTGATCATCCTTCCAGTCTTGGTCAGTCTCTGGCTTTTTTGGCGTTCAGTATATGTGGTGTGTGTGGAAGAGGGGCCCACACAACACCCTCTGTGTTCTGGCCACTTCTCCCAGGTTATGGACTGCTTAAAATGGCTTTGCTCATCACAAGAGTCACATGTGATTTTCAGTAAATACATGGTTTGTTTCTTAACCCCAAACCCCAACCACCACTTACTGAATGCAAAAGCACATTCTTGTCTGTGCAGAGTAAGGAGTAGCATGCAATGCTTTGGAGGGCTAAAGGGTGGGCTATTTGTTGGGTGCTGAAGGTATTGGAATGGACTGCTTCCCTTGCTCCATGAGAGAGTGACGGTTATTGCCACCAGTTCTTTCTACTTGTCCTCTCACTTTAAGTTCAGGGTTCTGCTTCTTTAGGCAGGATGCTGTTTTGTCGTAATAAGTGGAACATTTAAATGCAGTATTTATGGGTTGTGTCTGAACTGTTTATTTACAAATCACAGCAAAAGCTCCCAAACCTGGTGCAATCTAGTCCATACTGGAGCAGGACATGCCAGGCAGCCTAATGCAGTGTGTGTGTGTGGGGTGCCCTGTGCTGTTGTGGCACTACCAGGAAGCAGCTGACTTCTTACTTAAAGCTGTGCAGCACAGAATAAGACAGAATGGTGTGTGTCAAGCTAGGTATGGGTGTCCTGCTGGCAGGAAATCCAGAACCAAGTTGCAACGTGTAAGGAAAAAACAAGTGAGGTCTCGGAAAATCAGTCCCTGGTCTGCAGAAAATAGTGAGTGGAGTTACTGTGCTGTTTGAAGGTACGGGAGGTGCAGGTAGCAAGTGTGCAGCTGGAAGATCAACATTTCAGTCAAGGTAACAGAGGAATTGATGGCCCTGTGCAGCTTTCTGCCAGCTGAGGCTTGGGCCTAATCCTTGTTTTCCAAATAAAAGGGTTCAGTCAGTCTCACAGCCTGCCTGGAGAACAAAGCAGTGAGACAGATTTGGTGCTCGTTCTAGTAATTGCCCGATGGCCATTCTTTCAGCACAGATCTGTGTTTATGTGCCAGAATGATTTGGGTTTGTGTCTGACAGAGGAGATCTTACTCATGGAGGGTTTTCAGTCTGGGCTGTTATTCCTGAAGGACTGGGGAAATGAGGGCATATACTCCCTGCCCTTACAGTTTGCAGCTGAAGACATTCAGGTAGGAGTTGTGTCCTGGTGATGGCCAGGGAGGTGAGTGACATGTAAGCCCTCTTTTAAAGCAGAGTGAGAGGGGAAGAAAGAGAGAGAAGGGACAGAAAGGTCCTGAAGGGTTTTCTTCAGCCTGGCTTAATTTGGAGGTGACACTCATATGTCAATTTAAATTAAGCCATTTCAGAGAGCACCCATCGCAGAGCCTCTGGTGCACTCTTTAGACAGAAACTGTGGGGCACGTTGGGTAACGAACACAGTTGAGGGCAGAGAGGGAGGGAGCTGCAGGAGGAGCTGAGCTGAGGTGCTTCATGAGAGGGCTGCTTTGTCCCCTGACATGTATGAGCACATTTAATTATGAGGATGTAGTTCACCCCTGTTTTCTTTATCACATGTTTGGGCCTAGTGTTCTGTGTGTTAAGTCCAGGTGTCTTACGTCATGATTTTCTGCAATGCTTTTAATGTGCATAAGGTTTAAATAGGATTCTTGCCTGGGTGTTGAACAGTTAACGTCATAGAACACTAGCACCTGCATCTGCAGTTTCGTGCCCCCCAGTGCAGCTGAATAGCATTTCATGATGGCAGGGAAATAATTCAGTAAAGCCAGGCACTGCTCCGTGGGCAATGAATGAAGCTCAAGTGAAGTAGAGGTCACTTGTGTTAATCTGAAGCAAATAGGATTTGGGGGCTGGAAGAAGAGGGCAAACTTCCTTTTATGTACAAATTCTATAGCTCGGAGGCTTAGGAAACATTTCATAGTAAACATGTGCAAAGTATCCATGCCATTACCCTTTTCCGAGAGGACAGACAAATGGTTTTCCTGCTCCGTTTTGTGCAGGCCTCACATTTTGGTCCCTATGCAAATTGGGCTGGGTGGCAGTGTCTCATACAAATCAGCTTGAGATGCAGAGGCAGCCATGCAAGCAGAATGGCTTGCCTTCCCCTGCAGCTGCAACGAGACTTGTGGCACAGCAGGACCAGGCAGGAGAGAGCCTGGTTTGTAAGGAAGCATCAGGGAGAGAAGACCAGGAATCCTCCTAAAATGCTGGCACAGCAGCAGAAAGAGCTGTGTCTATGCTACAGTGCTACCCTGTATTTTGGTGGCCCGAGGAGCATCCATTAGTGTTTGGGTTTAGGATAAGTGTCTTTATCCTAACTTTTTAAGGCATGGAATTATATGAGCAGCTCATGGAACTGGGGAGGTGACATTTGGGAGGAAGAGATGAACAGCACCTTTTTGAGATAAGGACCAAATATGAGCTTGGAAGATAATACAGCTATGAAACACAAGCAGGCAACTTTGCAGGGATATTGACTGCCTGTTGTAAAGACAGTGTGTGAAGGCTGGGCACTGCAGTGTGATACTGGTGTTCCCTGTTCTGGATCCTTTATGGATCTGTGAATCAGGTTTTTCCATGCTGTTTAACAGCAGTTGCTGATATGCCTCTATAGGATCATCCCAATTGTACCTCTTCTGTGCCTGTAATCCTTTTGCAGTGTTTCTGGGTTGGGCAAGCAACAAGCGTTTACATTTCTAAGGAATGAGTCCCCGTTTCTCTCCATCTTAGGCTGTGCTTTCCCATCAGGGGTACCGGGAGCGAGTATCCAGCAGGTTAGACCAACTTTGACTTTGAGTCTCTTGGTTAACAGAGTAACAAGACCAAATCTTATTTACTTTTAGTGATAAGTGACAGCAAAACAGAAGAAGAAGGGGACTGGAAGCTGATGGAAGTTCTAAGGACATGAACTTCCCTGGCTCCATGCTGCGCTGGACCTGCTTCCTCTCGCTCTTTGATCTTTTACACACTGGGTAACAGGCAGCATGACTGCAATGTGATGCTGTGGCTGTAGACTGCATTGTCATGTTGGAAAATGAATTGCCTCAGAGCCTTCAGTCCGTCTCCTGGGCTATTTCCTGTTAAGACCAGGAAAGCGGGGTTTTCCACATGATTTTGAAGCTCAGAGTTCTGATGTACAGAGAAATCCTGTATGTGTTCATTCATTGCAGCTTCTGAGCCCTCCTTTTCTCTTCCATTATCTCAAATGCATTTGAAAACATCATTTTCAACACACTAGGCCATCTCATGGGCCACTGCTCACTTCAGTTTCCTTGTGTGGCCATCATGATTTAGTAGGAGATGTAACAGTGCTTTGAAATGTTGGGTAAACAAGATAGGGGAAAATCCATTTGTGAGCTGTTAAGGTGAGAGCAGCATCTTTTACCTTCTGAGTTTACAGTTACTTTTTTCCCTTCTCATCTGCCAAACGCTTGGGCTTTTCAGCATCATCTTGTCCAGAGGGTGTCTGTCTTGGCAGGGAATTCTCTTGGATGTGCAGCCTGTATGCAGCTGCCTTGGGAAACTCCTGATCTCAGTGGCTCAGTCCTGCATGCACTAGGTTGTGTTTGCTTTAGCGTTTCACCTCTGGTCACTCATGAAATGGTTTTGTAGAGGCAGATTTGGGTATTTCATTTTGTAGCTCTTCATGTGAGCTGCAGAACTGTTCTTTCTGGCTCTCAGCACACTGCAAGAAACCTGGGCATCTGAATCTTGAGGTTCTCTTTGCAGTCCTTAGAAACTGAGGTTCCAGGGAGCAGACAGTGTGGGTATATGCTGGTATTCTGTTTGCACTGGTGTCTTCCTATCCAACTAGCAGAAGCATCACCAAGAATCTCTTGAGATCTCACTTCCTTAACTATTATCCTTTCCCTACCAGGCAAACTTACTGATTTTACTTAAACAATCCTTGCAGTAGATGATAGATTGAATCCACCTGATTTACTTCCTCGGGAGGCTGGGATACTGGAGAAGGCACAGGCTTTTTCCCCTGCTAGGGAGGGAACAGGAGCCAGTGATACTTGTGTGCTCTGGGTCTGGAGACACCCCACAGACATTTACCTTTGTAAAGGTGAACGGAGAAGGTGCCAGTAAATGGCATTCATGAATACCCCACATTGTCTCAGGGGCTTGCAGGACCACAACCACTTCTTTTGGGCATGTGTAGCAGCAAAATACACTGAATTCACAGCCACAGCTCCAAGGCAGGTGGCCAGTGCTGCAGTAAGCAGATAGTCTGCAGGTTGATGAGCCCAGGAGGTGGGCAGGAGCAGGAAGAAAACTGGATTTGATGGCCATCCTTATCCCTTGCCCCGTTTCCATTCAAAGCAGTTCACTTTTCCAGGCCTTGTCTGTACAAGGACACTGGAGGGAGGTGTAGTGACCCAGACCTGCCAGTTCAGTGGCAGCAGTTCTGGACAGACAGTTTGCTGCAGGGTCAAAATGAGTTTTGCTTGGAAAATTGCAAAGCAGAGCAGATAGTATAGGGAGTAGAGTGCAAAGTACATGGGTTATTCTGCAGTGCTGGTGTGTATGTGGGACTTGCTGTGCCTCTCGTTTCCCTTAGGTAGGGTAAGATCTGTTTATCTCATTTACGTGAGGTTTAGGTAGCTCATGGAGTGGAGCTGCTATGTAGAGGGAAGAAAATTCCTATGTTACATGTGAGCATTTGGGTTTGGAGTGTGCCTTTTTGAACCACAACCAGAAAAGCTCAAAGGCCATGAAGCTGAGATGCTTTCAGTGCCAGTGCTTTCTAACATTAAACCACTAAACAGCAGGCAACTAAGGCCTTTCTCCTCCTGTCTCCTCCTGTCTCCTGAATGCAGCCAGCAGATCCTGAGCAGATCACTTGGGTGCAAATGAAACTCAGTTTCATAGTCTCCTTCCAAGGGGACTGGTGACTTCCACCTCTCCAAGGTGTGCTGAGGGTGGCAGTGACAGGAGACACGAGCTGGGGTGTGCAGGGCTGCCTGTCTGTGCCAGTGGGCTCTGGCAGACCCTGGCACTGAGTTAAGCTTCCCCTTGTGCCTGCCCAGTGCCCCTCTCCTGGGACAGACCCGTTCAGCTCCTGCCTGGTGCCACAAGTCTGCCAGCATTCATTCCTGATGGGGAAAGCAGTGACATTCAGCTTCCATTAGAAGACAGAAATGGCATCACAGGCCATCTGAGGGCACGTTTTCAGCAGTCAGAGCGAAGGCACGGTATGGGCTCTATTTCTGAGCCAGAAGAGCAGTCTGTTCCTGGTCCATGGGACTTGTCAGCCCAGCAATGATTAGTGAGGCAAAAAGCAAAGGCTGCAAAGCACCTCCTGTCTTGCTCTTGTGAGAGGTGCTGATAAGGGGTTCATTGTGCAACCAGGAGATAACTGGCAGCAGTAGCATGAAGCAATGCCAGTCCCTTTTGCCATAGCAATTGTCCAGACGTTCTGTTCACAGCTGTAATTCACCTTGTTGCCCAGTAAATCCGTGCTGGACCATGCTCTGTTTTGAAGGGAGCGTGGCTGCCACATAAATCAAGTGGGCTGCACGAAGGCTGTGTGTGGAATTCAGTGTGAAAATCCATTTTGGTGGTGCAGGGCTTGGGGGAGGCAGGCACTGAAGGGACTGCACCTCCAAAGGACAAGCCAGCTTCCTCTCCCCTGTCTCCTCTCTCACTGTAGACACTGGTGAGTGTAGCTAAGACTGTACAATCACTTCACTCCTTGTGAGGAGGAGCTGGGCTATATGTGTCTCAGCGTGAACTGACAGAGCATATCTCTTATGGGAGACAGAGCCCATGCCTTGTGTGATGACAGGCTTGAAGGAGTTAGGGACCTGGTCTCTCTGATGATGCCTGTGGGGAAAAGGGAACAGAGAGCTTGTGGCTTAGTTGAAAGCCTTAGTGCCTGTGTCTTACTGACCTTCTGCATGGCACACGCAGCCCAGGCTTGATGTGTCTGCCCAGTGCACAGGGAGAGCAGGATGAGGCTGTCTGCTGATGACTTCTACTGTAGCTTGACTTGCAGGTGTCACCTCAAAGGAGACAGTGTGGTCAGGGTGGCTGGGCTTGGCTGAGGTGGTCCTTTGGTGGTGTCTGACGATGAGGAATTTATCTGGCATTTCCCCTCCTGCTTTGCTGAGACTTCCGCACCTTCTGGGGTTTCCTCCCCTCACCATGGCCGGCCGTGGTTCCCACCAGGGCAAGCACCCATTGCCTCCTCAGGCAGCAGCTCTCCCTTAGGCTGTGCAAGGTAATCGGCCTGTTTCCCTGGTGTGGGACCAAGGTGGCTAATGAGAGGAAGCCAGGGTAGCAACATGGTTAAAAACATGTATGAACAAGCATCGTGTTTCGACTGCGAGGCTGCACTGAAGCAAGAGAGTCTGGGTCCTGCAGTAAGCCAGAGGCAGGCTGGGTTGGCATCCAGACTGGCAGTCACACAGCAAAGCAATGCTGGTAGCATAGGAAAAGTGAGGGCAGGAGCCCAGTCTTACTCACACTGGTGTAAACTGTAGTTATGGAATCACTTATTACACTTGGCTGCATGTGGTCGGCTGGAGTCTGGATGCCACCAAACCCAGCCGTGGCCTCTGGCTCTGCTCCTCTCTGGCAGTGCCCTCAACATGGGATGGTACCTTTCGCGGTGAAGATTGTTCCTATGGAGCCATTATCTGCTTAACAGAGACCAGGAGCGTGGTGACCCCATCCTGGTGGGCTCCATGGGGCACTGGCAGAAGCTGAGCGTGACTGTCAGTGAAGGTATCAGCGTGACACAGAGGTGGAGTGGGAGCTCCAGTGAAACGCGTTGCTTTTCCTCCCATGAAAAAAATCAAGGTATTTAATTTGAATTTCTATTTTAAAGGTGCTTGTTCTTGGCGGGGTTGGGTCCCTGTAATACTTTTCCAAGTGATTTCAGGTAGTTGAAGCCTGTCAACACACTCCAGTCATTTTCCTCTCGTGCAGTGAAGGATCTTTGGGGAGGAAGGTTTATGACATATCCTTGCATTGAAGCAGCTCAGACTGGCAGGGAAATTTATCAGCTAACTGCAAAAGCACTTTCCTGACAAGGAAGGCTGTCTTGGTACACAGGCTACAGGCTGCACATATGCAACCTGAAGAGATGAAGAGTGGCTCTGAGGTCTCTTTACAGAGAGAAATTCATCTGCTCAGGGAAGGAGACAGTTTCTCTGTTTATGTGCTAGGTTTACCATAAATCACTGAGCTTCGGATTTCATGGGCACTAAAAGGAGGAAATACCTCATGGAAGATAGTGGTTAGGGAAATAGTAGGGCAACCGTGCAGGTTTGTAGCCTCTGTGATGCAGGATTGCAGCCAGACACTATTGCTGTGACAGGGATTCCTAGACCCTGAGGGAGCTTCTTGTCAGTCAGCAGCCTGGGGTGGAAGGGGAGTCTGACCTGGCGCAGCAGCAGCACGGAACAGGTCAAAAGCTTCAATCAGTCCCTGCCTCCGGTGGCCTTAATGTCATGTGTTTATGCTGGAAATCAGACTCTCCAGCCCCATCCCACGTATTAGCAATTCCGGTAAAAATAATAATTGGAGTCAGTCCGTTGCATTTAACATTTTAATGTCACCTGGGGATTCCTTCCTGATCCCAGCTCTTGCTTAGGTGACAGCTTTAAGCACCAGATGAATCAGCTTGACTGGATTCTCTGAACAACCCCCTTTCACAGCTAGATGAGGGGTGATATGTGGCGCTTCCTGCACTGGCAAGCTTTATGTACTTGACTGAAGATGGTCAAAAGGTCATGCTCGTGGCTCTTAACATATTGTTTCTTCTTTTTACATTGGTTCTTGATCGGAACTGGATGGAATCCAAAACCTTCTGAGCTTGCCATGAATTGTGTTCTCCCATCTTGTGGGTGCGTGCTGAAATGGAGGCTTTCTTGAGTTTTTTAAAGGAAGCTGGTCACTGAAAGTGATATGAACAGGTCCCCACATCTACAACAGGTCTCACCCTAACTCTATGGTCTCTCTTGGGTTCTGGATCCCATGAACATATCTGGCCATAATCTTGTGTTCAGACCGCTTTGTTCAGATAAGACTTGTCAAGCCTGGGCTATTTTGTACACTGAAGAGTGTAATTTTCAGCAGAAAAGCCCCTATTTTTCCAGAAAACTCATGCTCCACTGCCTTCTGGGCTCTGAACTTACGATAAAAATGCTTTTTCTGGGGTTGTGGCATATTGGCTTCAAAAACTAATGCTTGGTTCTGCCTGTGCTATGTCAAAACATGCAGTAACTTTCTCAGTGACATGAAAGTTAAATGCATGGAGCAAACCTCTTGGTGTTTGTACCTGCACACATGTTTAGCTGGGTGACCAGTCTTCAGTATTCCTTACAGAATTCTTTTTGTGGCCAAACCAACCCAAGAGTCTGGGGACAAACAGTAGTGAAATACTGTTTGGCATGAACAAATCTCTATAAGCTTTCACATTTTACTTGCTGTGTCCTGATATCTAGTGAGGCGTAAGTGTGAGCAGAGTTACAGGGGAGAAGGGGAATAAAGGTGATGAAAGGGTTCACAAACAGTGATGAGGAGAAGGAGAAAGAAGGAGAAGGAGGAAGAAGGAGAAGGAGAAAGAAGGAGAAGGAAGTATTCTCCTATAAAGCAGTATCTGCACTGAGGATGTGTTGAAGGCTCTAGTAGCTCCTCTCAATACACAGAATTTGTTTATGGCACATTTACTATTGCGATGTGGTCAGTCTTGCAAAGGTAAAAGTCCTTCCTCTGGAACAACTTCCTGAAACCCTGTGTGAAGTGTCACTAAATTGGGTTTCAGAGGACTCTTTCTCTTCAGCTATTGCAAGTTGTATCACAAAGGCAGGCTCAGTCCCTGTAGCTGCTGTCAGGCACACTGAGGAAAAGAGCGGCACTTCAGCTAGTGCTGTTGATGCCTGTCTGCTATAGCCGAGAGCCACAGAATTCTCTAACCCTGCATCAGATACTTTGCCTGGTCAGCAGCCAGTTTCTTGCATTTCAGCTTTCCAGGTCACAACCCTGGTAAGCTTGGGAAGGGTATTCTCTAAGTCAAGCTCACATTCTGGCTGCTGGGAGGACACTGCCCTGAGATGGCATGGTAATAAACTCTAATTGTCATGGGATGTTCTCCAGGCAGTGAAGTCTTCATTCATGAAATGGCAACTACATAAAGACCTTTTTCTTCTCCAGGCCCTCTGGGCTGATGTTATCCCAGTGCCTATAGTACCTTTGCATTGTAACATGTTGGTAACTCGGCATTCTTCAGCGCTCACAAGCTGTCACGCAGTGCCATGTGTTTGCCACCCATAGCACCTTTGTTCATATTCACATGACATCAGTGGAGCTGCCATAGCTGTGAAATCAAAGTTCAGCCTCATCTGGTATGAGGCTAATTCTCAGGTTCACAACATGTGTTGTGGGAAAGGGGGCTCTTTAAGACAAAGCTCAATGAGCAGGAGGAGACACATGGAAATAAGGATCTGCTTTCATTTGTAGGGACAGGGGAAGGAACTCCATGTCATAGAAGCATAGAATTGTGGAACAGCAGCCTCAGCTGTCTCATCTGTTTTGAAAGAGTAATTCAGACCCTCCTCTGTGATACCACAGCTGAGGGTCCAGGATCTCTAAAGGGTCCAGTCTCCTGTATCTTCAGTCCATAATCATCCCATGTCTGAAATCTTCTGGTTATGGAGAGCAAAAAAGAGGTCTGAATTCCTGCCTAAGCCCTTTCTGTTCCCCCACCAAGACAATGTGGCCACATATTTAGTGACTTTGGGAATGTTCCCTGGTAAGTCTTTCTTATAGATTAAA
>JAVHNF010061285.1:50467-61825 GCA_034783455.1 Micropsitta finschii | reverse complement strand
GGAATGGTTTAGTGTGAGGTGTCCCTGCCCATGGCAGGGGGGTTGGAACTGGGTGATCTTAAGGTCCTTTCCAACCCAAGTGATTCTATGATTCCATGATGAGCAATGAGCAGAGGGCAAAAACAGGGAGAGCATTGTGCTTCCTTGGGGAAGCTGCAAAAAACAAGATAAAACCATTTCTGTCAGTTTGGTTTGCTGAAGGAGACACCACAGCTTCCTTCTGGCAGAAACTCATTCCACCCCTATTTTCCAGATTTGACTGAAAAGAACCAAAGGCTTGGAAAAATCAGGTCTAACATACAAACCCATCTGCTGCGCGCTGAAAGGTGAGTTTCTGGCCCATTTGTCCATGCACACAGCTAGATGCCCAGGGGCACGCATGCAGAAAGAAGGTAAAACCAAAGTTATATAGGTTAAAAACCAAACCATTTTTATTTTGCAACACCCAAGATCCTTACCTATGACTTTTAGGATGAGAACACATTACCCCACAGATAACAAGTCTTCTGCTTCTTCTGCATGGGGGCTCTGAGACAGCCACCCCCAATTCCCTCTCGGCTTCCAATAGGGATGAGCTCACTCAGCGCAGCCCCTGAGACAATGTGCTCCAATGGAGAGCACTCAGCCTCTCCTGGCCATGCTTTCTGGCTCCCCTCCCATCCCTGCTCTGAGGGTGATGGCCCCCAAAAACAGTTGAGCATCTTCCTCACCTTCTTTTTGACATGGGAGAAGTCAGTGCTGGAAGGAAGCGGATTCTGAGGTTACCTCTAGCAGCACGCCAGTTCTTCAACTATTTGCACGACCAGGTTTCGTGCAGTTAACTTGCACACACAGACACTGGTTTTAGCTCAGTTTCTTCACATTATTATTTAAGATTGTAAACTCAGGACCAGCCTTTAACATTTATCCAATTTATATTCAAAATTTACCTCTGAAACCTGATGGGCATTGCAAAACTGAAAATGGGGAACACGGAGGCAGTGGTGTATGCCAGCTCTGTTACTGTACCCACAACCACACCTGGGGCTGCAGATCCAAGGGCAGCTAAGCCAGCCGGGGAGGGGAGATGTACACTGCTTTTCCCACTCCTGTCATGTCCTCTGCTGGGTTCCTGCCACTTTAAGAAGGTCTGGTGAGTCCCAGTGCTGGTTTAAGGTAGGTGGCAGGAGGCAGGGAGCTGTTTGGCATGAAACCACAGTCAGATTGACATGTTTGCTTGCGCAGAGGCCAGAGTTTGTGGTTTTCAAGGTATTTACCCAGTTGGACCTGGAGCCTGGCACACCTGCAGAAGGAGGCTCCTGTCGCGTACGAGTTAGGGGAAAGCTGTATGGTGCACACTAAGTCTTCACTAAGCAGTCCGCATTGTCAGGAATATAAAAGAGTAAAACTACTTGAATAGCAGGAATAAATCTTAAGCATGAGTCAACAGAGCAGTAAGCCCAGATTGTCTGCTGAGGATATATATGATTTTTTGTTGTGTTTATTTTCCCCAAAAGTCAACAAATACAACTGTTGTTTGCCACACAGCGACCTCACATGAAGGCTGTATTTGCAAATAGCTGTATCAGGGCAATCCAGTAAATCCACATTTTTCACATAAACATTCTTCATGCATTTTTTGGGTATATTTAAAAGCAGAGTCTCAACATATTTACACACCTTTGAAGACAGCATCTCTCCTCCTTTTCCAAAAGTCCTTCTGAGCTCTGCACCACTACAGATGGTGTGGGGAGCACCCACAGCCATCACAAGGCCAGTTTTGGACTCAAAACTGCCTGGCCCCCACATCCCATCTGTCCTGCTTTCCAGCTAACACCATTTCACTCCTGCATCACCTAGAACAAGGGCAGGGCTTAACTCCCCTCCACTGTGCTCTGCTTTCCTTGGAAAGTGCCTAGAGCCACTCACCCTGCAGAAGGATGTGAGTGCAGACACATCCACAACTCCATGAGCTTATTTTGGCAAGTCATAGGGTTAACACACCATGAGAAACAACATGAAGCTGCATCTATGAGCAGGAAGATGGCTTTCTAAGGCATCTCCCTGACAGGTGAGCACTGCAAGCAATAATGACAACCTGTGTAGCTTTGGAAGCTTTCCTAAAGCCTTTCCACTAACTGACCCCATTCATACATTTCCTGCAGGCATCCAAAACACAGGGTACTGCAACAAAAACCCATCTGAACACAAGAAAGCCTTGCATTAATATAACAAACCCCAACCCCTAAGAATAAAGGCAGATGATACCATTACATATGTGTGTGTATCATACATATATATATATATATATATATATATATATATATATATGCATCCATGCTCCATAATAAAATGTCCAGCGGAGGCTGCTGCTAGTTCACACTCCTGGACCCACCCCCAGTTTTTCCACAAATAGCATCTAGAAGATTTAATCCTTTTCACTGACCTTTTTATAGTCCCAAACGCTTCTCATGCCCAGTTCTGCACATTTATAGCCTTTCATGGTGTTTTTAAGGATTGTTGGGTTTATAAACAGATCATTTGACTCTTACTCTTGTGCGGGTGGTTAACATTAGTGAGTGGCTAATGGCATTTCTGGTTGGAGGAGACGATTGTTCAAAGCTGGTTCGGACTTTCCACTAGGAGAGATTTTCCCAAACAGTTATCTGACCTAAAGAAATGAGAGGATTTTCAGAAGTTCTTACTGACTTAGCTGTGAGAGGTTAAACCCTCACACTGTGTGCTCAAGAGACTAGCACAGAGATTCCCAAGCAAATACTAGCTTAGGTTCAGTCTTTTCCAAACACTGTTTTGCAGTAGGCACTTACTTCTACATTTATTCTCCTGCAGACATGTATTTTGCTCGACATAAGCTTGCACCGGTAATACTGGCTTTGTCAAGAAGAGATTTTCTGCTCTGAAGAGCTCTCTCAGCAGTTTCAAGAACCATCTTCTCCCTCAGTCATGCAGATTATCAGGAGCAAAGGATCACACATTAGCATGGAGAAATACAAGCCACTGGGTAATCCAAACCAGCAGAGAGAGTAATTTAGCTCCAATTTACACAGAATGAAAGACATAACATGTGGAGGCAGCTTCAGTGAACCTGTGACATGTTCATCAGGACATGGTCAGTCAGTGTTTCTAAATAATTAGGACTGAAAGTATGAGGCTATTCTTTACACAGAGGAAGAAAACTGGAATGTTGAAGCAGAAAAACCCAGGTAAGAAGAAACAGAGGAAAAGCTCTCAGTTCAAAACTTGAGTAGTCACAGAGACAGCAAACCTGAAATTTAGGGCAATTTCAGAGAGAAAAAGAACAACTTCTTGACATAATTCAGCTTGAATTTTCAGCTAGACTGTAAGGGTGAAGACAGCCACAAATTACTAAATAAAGTGAGGATGAAGAGAAATTCCTGGTCTAGGCATGATTGTGCTAGTAGGATTTTGTCCACTCACATGAAACCATCCGGAAGTGAAATACAGAGCAGGGGATAAAGGGATGCAGTAGGCCAAATGGGCAAAGAGGTTTTGGAGGAAAGTTTGCGTATGTACATGAGGAGAAGCAAGGAAAAACAAAAGAAAGGGAAGACATATAGAGAGAATTAGGGGAAAGTGAAACGTAAGAAGGAAGCTACAGAATAAACAAATTTGGCATTTCAAATAAAAGCATAGTGAAAAAGGAAGACAGGAAATCATTATCCACATATAACTATTTCCCATGGAAACTGGCAATGATAGAGCTTCAGGAGAGGATGCAAAAGCAGAGATTTTCCTTAATTCACATCTCAAATAGGTTGTGAAGCTCACAAGATGCAGAGAAGAGGCAGCTATTTAAACACAGAAACAGCTGTTTATCTTCCCCTCATGTTTTTTCTCAGTCTCCCAACCAAATTCAACCCGGCCAAATACAGCATCAGTTCAGGCTAAATAACATGTCAAAGACATGTTCACAACTACATCCTTGAGGCACTGCATTAAGCCCACTTAACTTCTAGAGCATCCACAGCCCAGTGAGGTCACTATTACTGAAAAGGACCGATCCCTCTGCAATGCCCCAACTTCCCTAAGACAGAAAATTAAGCCCTCACATCTTCAGTATATTTTATTCATGATGCAGGAAAAAAAATATTTCAAGGTCTGAGATGAGCCAGTAACTTGTGGGTGAAACATTTAGCTTTGTGGAAAACTGGCTGAACAGGCACTTAGTGAATCCAGGGATCCAGAAGAGGAACTCAGATTTAACTTAAAGATTAGTTAAAAGTAACAGCAAATAACCCCTTAGCTTCTCCAAGCTGAATGTTGCAGCTGTCCTTTACTTTTAATCCAGGTACTGCACAAGACCATGCTTTTATCAGCTCTTCTGCATTAAGCCAGCATGTGCTGGTGACACTGCAGACATGCTGGAGTTGCATGGAGATCAAGAGTTCATTCAATTCAATTCTATTGCTAAAGCCAGCTAGAGAGAGCAAGGGCCATTCTCAGGAAGCCTATCCCTTCCTCCTAAGGGCCAAGCAGTCTATGGCCAAAATGAGACTTCTAGGCTCCATACTCACCTTCCGCTATCACCTTCCATTCAGGCTGGTGGGGCTGAATCCATGTCTGCGAGTACTGCTGCAGATGTAACTCATCTTGTACAAATATTTAATGAAAAATGCATTATAACAAGAGGGAAGATAGATAAGCATTCTCAAAAGAAGTCAAGATTTGTCAGAACACATGTAACACCAGCTTAAAAGCACCATTAAAGCACCAGATGCATTTCTGCCATCACGAGAAAACTAAATACCAAAATAAATGGCACAGCACACATTCACAACTGCAAGATCTGTCCCAAACTGATCTATTTCAGCTGAGCAAAACACAGAAAGGAGTATTGTACAGGCAAACAAACAGGTCTGTATTAGATGACCAGCAGCTCACCCCTCATATCACATTTGTAACTGTGGACAAAGGTTCACATCCCCAAGTGAAAGCCAGTGCTAGGCAGCAAGCCTCCCTGGCATACACCATGGAGAAAGCAGCCCTGCCATTTATTTCCAGCAGGGTTACAGGTTACACAGCAGCAGAGCCAAAGGCTCAGCAATGCAGTGTGTGTTGGTTTGACCAATGAGCTGAAGTGACTGGAGATGCTGGAGAAGAACAGCCGCATCTGGATCTGGAATGATGCTGCTGAACATGCCAACTGCAAACCCCTGGCGTGGAAAAGGGCTTCTGGTGCTCACCTGTAACAGTCTGCAGCTGGCAGAGGAGGAGCTCTGGCAGGTATGAGCCTGTACTCCTACAGCCTCATCTCACCCATACCCCCTTGCAGTGGCAGCGTCTCAGAAATCACTGGTAGCTTTTTCATCCCTTAAATTAACCATATGATTACAATGAGACAGCTGCACTTACAGATAAAGATCCAACCAAACATACACATCCATTCTCCAACACATTAACTGGATTATTTAGAACAAAAACATGCTCTTTGGGCTTCAAAAGTAGCAAGAAATAAAACCCACCCGCCTTCCCCCGAGTGATGGACTTGTGGTGGTTTATGAGTTTACCAAACCCCACTAACTCACCTCATTCCAAAAGATCAGGTGTAGTTTTGATGGATAAAGTACAGAAGTTTGTAAAAAGCATTAGCACAAAGCATTTTTAGGTTTATTTAAATAAAAATTATAATTTATACAAGACTTCTTAAACAAACAAGATTTTCTTAAAAAATGTACAGGGCAAATAATTTCATTATTTCAATTCTTCATACAGTATAAGTCTTTTGTCAAACAAAAGTTACACTGATAATGAATTATTTACAACTTCAAAATATAGACTCGAACTTCAGACATAAAAATTTTAACATCCATTCTATTTCAATGATTAGTAGAAATCAAACATCTGCCAAAATGTACAGAATTCAATAAAAACTACCAGTGGTTTTAATACAAGTGTAAGTAGCTGAAAAAAAAAGTACATCCTTTCATCTCCTCATGATTGGGTAAAATCTCTTTTCTCTTTCTCTGCAGGAACAAGGGTAGGGTTTTCTGCTGGCACCTTGTGTGACGTTGCTACCAAATAAATAGCTTGTTTCATTCAATCTTGCCTCACAAAAGCTACAGCGCACAGAAAGGCATGATTTCATATTTCAGCTGTTTGAATTTAAGTGGTCACCCATAAAGAATTAAAGCAGTCAGTTTTCATCTCCCTTTTTCTCCTCTTCTCTTTAAAAGGGACTCAAACTAACCAATGCACTTCTAAAGAAGTTAAAACCAATTAGGTGTGAATGATCCAGCAATGAACCACAGGCATCAACAGAACTGCAAATATAAACAGCAAACAGACAGACAGTGACAAGAACACCACTTTCTGCTATTAGAAGCACTTTACATTAAGTGGTATGACCCAGCCTGTTACTGAAGTACACCAGGCTGGCTGTACTGCAAAACTATGCAGGAAGATTGGAATTTGAGGTGACGGCTTCAGTGTAATTATACAAGTCAAGTAGATATTTACTTACTGCTCACTCCTGCCTGCCCTCCAAACGTGGGAGGGCTTAGCAGGAAGGAAAGCATGAGTAAACACACTGAGGTTACCTTCTAGTCTCTGAAACATGTACGCCACAGGAGCGGTTATGGAGCAGGAAGCTGGACAGCCCAGTGTAAAGTGAACATTGCAAAATATGTACATTGATGTTTGTCAGTTATATTACAACTTCATTAAAAAACCAAGTTAATGTAAGGCACAGGGCATTGAACTAAATCTACAGAAGACTTACATTTCTCATTATTCTCCGGTTTTGGTGTCCATTGCTGCAGGTGAGTTGCAGTTTGTTTCCAACATGCACTAACCACCAGTCTGGAAACTCGCACTAGGCTTAGGAGTCCCACACATCCGTCTGTAACAAGTATTCAAGAACCTTTTCCCACCTGCAACACTGCTCTGTAACACTTAAGGACATTAGCACATAATCTGTATATTTTAACATGGGCTTTTTTTCCTTGTTCTCAGTGCTAATAGCAATTTGTAATTAACCAAAGGAAAAAAGCAGGGTAAGTGCAGAAAGCCAAAAGACTTCCAAATATACAGGAGAAAGGGACTAAATTCATTCTACTTTGGCCTTCCACAACATAAAGTTCCCAGAAGTGTTGAATGTCAGATTTTTAACCCAACTCTAAACACTGATGGACATACTCTGGTAACGTATAGACCCACAACAACAACTCTTTATTCCTGGTGAAATTCACCTAAGTATGTGATCTGAAGCAAACATGCAAAACATCTATTTGAACTTGTACCCTGTAATACAACAAGCAGTAACAGCCATTAAAAATGCACTACATATTTAACCAAAATCACTAGATCAGCAACAAGATGTTAGGAAGCCCCTTGTGAAACGGAGCAGCTTTCCAGCTGTGCAGGACAAGAAGTTTCCTCGTCCCTGTGAGGTGGATGGGCAGTGTGGGCACCGGGATCTGGCCCCAGAGCCTCTCTACATCATGTCTCACATTAGGATGTAGAGCTGAGCTCTGAGGAGCCAGAACCAGCCAGAGCCATGGTAACTCAGCGCAAATCCCAAGGTCTCCCTGGTCTGTTTCCAGGGTACTGGGAGTTAGGAAAGACCAAGACAGAAGAAGACAGAGCAGCTGAGGAGCAGTGTTCCCATACAGGCACTGAAGAGGCTGAGGCTGGTATAGCCGTGTATCGAGACTCTTATGTTGTCACAGCAACATTTTCATAAGCACATCAGAAACCCAAGGCAAAGCAGGCAATGCCATCATCAGAGCAGTGGCACTACTATAGAAATGCAGAGCTTGGGTGTGCAGAGGGGTGGCAAGAACCTGCGCATAGTCCCCACTGTGCTGCTTCTTTGTTGCTTCTTTGCAGACTAAGCCCTATGAGCCTCTTTCTCTGTGTTCTGCCCCACACTCACTGTTTGCCCGTGTCACTGAAACTGCCAATAAATAACGATGTTCCTCTCTTCCCTCTTGAAAATCTGCATGGTTTAGATGCTGTGTGTTCATACACAGGTCGTTGGAAAAGTTGTTAGCCTTGGAAACGCACTTCATCTTTGGACGAATAGACTTTAAATGGTGCACTGTTGTCTAGCAACTATACTATAAACAGCCCTCCATTTGTCCCTGTGGGTAATCACTGATTTCTCGGGGATTAAAGCTTAAGTAACACTCCAATCTAGGTGCGTGCATCAGACCATGGCGCATTACAGCAGATTACGTCTCCTACTATACAGCTTGCTTAACCATTTAGAATCACAACAGAAACCTGACGGCTGCAATGATAGGAAAATGAGCATTAGCTTGTCAAGTAATTAGTAGTTTGAGTTATGATGTAGAACATTCTACTGGCAGGCTCCAGAGCATTTCTGTCATACTGCAGGGTGGAGTGGCAGATAAGCATCAAATTAGAAGATCTCAACTAAGCTGAGCCTGAGTTATTTCACATATATCTTGATAGCTGCTGCCCAGCACCCTCTGTGTGTTCTCTTGCATTCGTTTGCTGCTCCACACCGCAGGTATGGAGTTTTACCTTCCAGTGCTGTGCACGCAGGACAGTGCCGCAGTGAGATACAACTCAGTTGTGGGCACAGAGGCTCAGGACCGATTGAGTTGACTCTCTACGTGTTGTGAATACAATTTACTAGGTGCATCTGCTTCCATAGATCACCGTCTGCTTAAGAGACTAAAACTATGTGCTATTGCTAAATCACGGCGTTTAACACCTTCCCCAGTGAAGCCCCCCTGCGGCATGTACTGTCTTCTGTTGCTGATGGTCTCAGCATAATGCTGGGTAATGGATGAATGGGGTGGCCTGGGGCTGGCCGTAAGGAAAGAGCAGTTGTTGAGTTGAATTTAAATGACACTTAAAATAAATAAATAAATCACAGGCTCTAGCTTTAGAATAAATCGCAGCATTTGTGGGATTAGAGTTTCAAATGGTGATCTCCCACGCTCCAAGAAATACAGGTCTGTGGGTGGGTAATGCTACATATCTGTTGGAAAAGGGGCGTTTAACTGAAGGAATTATGTTCAAGGCATTTAAGGCATACGTGAAGAATCCACATTTGAAAGAGAACAAGTTTAATAAGAACTGAAAAAACAAACTCCTGCCGGAATTCCTCAGTTCCCCACCCTTGTGATCCTACTTTAATGGCTTGCTCATGACCCATAAGCAGCAACTGGAATCTCCCCTTGCCTCTGCAACACTCAGGCTCTTCTGGCTTTAAATATGGAGTATTCTATGACTCTACAATTCTAAGTGTAGAAAGCATGGGGAAAGCAGGGAACAGCCTCCCCGGAGGGAAAGACTTCTCCAGGGCCAAGCTCATGTGGGGGTTGCAGTAGGCCAGCTTTTGTTTCTAGCTGTTCCAAAAGGCATTTGATGCTCATGGCCAGTATTTGAGTGTTTGGAAAGTTGGTGGAGCAGTGTCAGGAGCAGCCCAAATGCTGGGTTGAAACCTACTTGGATACCCGTGTTTTCCATGTGCTGCGTGAGTGACCCGGGAAAGATCTGTGGCTATAAGTGATACCCCAGGGAATGTGTACTTGATTCAAACGTCCACAGGGTGATCCCCCTGTGAAACGCCATCATTTCAGAAACCTTTATTCTTAAGCAGTTGTTAGCAATAGAAAAAGGGTGATCCTACTTCCCTAACTGCAGTATGTAGGCTTTAAGGCCTGAGGATGCAGGGACATTTTGGACCCTGCATCTTAAGTGTTTAAAAGAAGCATCTCTCAGACCCATCGAGGATAGAGGCACGCTCCAGAGCTCCGTCTGCCTCAGAGTGGGAAGAGCTGGCACAATGTTCTTTGGGAGGCACTACACAAACAGTGTGATCCCACTGGGACTTGTTTGAGCTTTCAGTCCTTGCCTCCCTGTTGTTGTGTCCTCCAGTCTCATATCCCCAAAGCAGTTTCATAGATATACTTGGCTTCTGTCTTCCTGCTGATGTCTCCTGAAGGGATGTGTCTTATAAAGCTAGTATTTCTCTCACGAGACATCCCATAAAGTTGCAGTGATATAATTCGGTTATACAGTGTGTGGAGCAACAATTGGATTTTATGTTCTATCTACATTTGTATTGAAAGAAACTACAGCATTATCATCTTCCTTCTCCCAACCACTTGTTTGTTTTGAATTCCCTTGTAAGTCAGCTCAAATCCCCTCTGGATTCTGGGGCAAACTCAGTGTATGGACAAAGTCTTGCTCCTGTTGAATTTAATGGCAAAATTCCTGTTGCACTGAATTTTGGACAGTACAAAATTCACTTTTGGATGGAAGAGAACAAACAGTTCAAGGCCTCCTGGGACTAATGACAATCCGTGAATTGCTGTCGGCTCCATTTGCATCAGTTTAACAATACATATTCGGGTAAGACAGAGGCAAAACCCCTTTAAAAATGGTGTGAAAGCATTTCCATCTCTAGTACTAAAGCAATTTTTGTCACATGATGAAGATTCAAGCTGAAAAACACACTACCCCTGTAAAAAGGTAATACTGGGGACTGTGACAGCCTTCGAGATGTGGTCATTTTAAAAGCCAACAACCTTGATAATACCCTTTGGAGATCACTGTTTGTTAATAGTGCACATTAGGAATCAAGCAATCATAGAGAGTGCAATTAAGTGCATAATCACAGATATTTTTGACATCTGTCTACTTATAGGCTCTATGCAGGTTTTTTTTTTGCATCTCCCCCCTTGCAGCCTAAGTGTCTTCAATTAATTTGTCGCGACCATCTGTGTTGCAGTTTTTGCTGCTCAGCTTGCCTTTCTACATCTGGTTTTTGGCTGAATATTTCATGACACTTCATCATTTTCCCTCACAGCGCTAAAAATACAGAATTAATATTCGCTGGGCTGCTCACTGAAGATAATCCACAATTAAACAGACCACTACACTTCTGCTAAATGATTCTTTATGATGGTGAACACAGAGGCAAGAAGGAAGAACACCATTTTAACACCTGTGTATCAGATTTGCTGGTGCTGCTTACTTCGGATGCACAGGGGCAAGAGCATCAGTGGTTCTGCCAGCTCTGAATCCCCAGCTTAAACGATGTTTCAGGGAGAAGGGGCTATGTCGTGGCTGGAAGGTTATTTGGTTACTGTGTTCTGGAGTAGTCTCCATGGGTGACTATCAGTGGTTTTGAGGGCCATAGCTAAGTACAATCCCTGCAACAAGGTTCTGTAGTACACAAGGAGCAGCGTAGATCCAGTCTCTCTTCACTGATCACAGTATATCAGATGGAACAAGCAGTTAAAGCTGGCTGCACTGAGTGAGGAATGCACGCAGCAAAGACGAAATGTGTTGGTTGTCACTTCCTAGTACCATCGAGGTTAGGGGCACAGTGCTCCTAATAGTAACTCATTCCACCTC
>JAVHNF010061282.1:16730-29849 GCA_034783455.1 Micropsitta finschii | reverse complement strand
TCTGAAATGGATTTGGAATGAGACACCGCATCAAACAGTGAGTGAACCCAGGGAAACCAGAACAGCGTCCCTGTTTTCTTGTCATCTTCATATTTGGAAGAGCTAAAAAGCCAGGATGGGCATCAGATAACCTCGCCATCATATTTCTCACTACCCCAGACAGCTCACCAACAAGACTGAAGACTTTAAGTGATCTTATCACACTAGGAAGCTCTCACAGGATTGTGATCAGAAGACAACAGCAGACTCCCATGGACAAGCTTTCACCTGCCTAATGGCTCTTAAAAGATACAGAAAGAATGTAGTGAAAAGGCAGCGCAAGGGCCTTCACCATACAGAAAAACAGAAACCCAGTGTTATTACCCACAAACACAAACAAAACATGTTTCCTGCAGTCCAGCAGAGATCTGTAGGGGAAAAAAAATGTGAAGCTGCCCAGTACCTGCTTCTCAAGTGAGCAACTGAGTTGACAGAAAACATTAAATCCTTTTCTGATGGATACAAGAGTGTGGATGCTCTATGGAGTACAAGCAAGGCTAAGAGACTGAAGCTGTTGAAATGAAAAGCTAACATGCTGACCTTCTCAAAACAGGGATCCTTAGCCCTGTCCTCCCCTCTGTCCTTTCCTGCTTAAGAGTACCCTTCTACAGAAGCACCCAGAATCATGCACTTATTCCTGCTGAGAGGGGACAGCTAGTCAAGAGGCAAAGCTCAGGCTGATTGTACAGAGCGATGTCTCAGCTAAGGCACAGGAATGTCAGGATTTTTGCTTAGGAGGATGGCTGAAGCTGATAGATCTGCAAGATAGTGTCACTGCTCAGTATCTGCTCAAAGGTGAAGTATGGGGCAGCAAGGGGATGGGTGACAACAGCAGCACTGGGAAGGTTTTGAGCTTGCTTTATACAACCTGGGAATGGCTGTGCCTCCAGAAACCCTGCACTGAGGAACCAATGTTAGTAAAACTTCAGATCGATAAGCAGCATTGGACAGAATGCCTAAAACAGGGTCTCAAGCCCCTACAGTTAGGTCTACTTGCCACAGTGCTTAGGCTTCTGCACACTCGGCAAGGATGCTCTCTTGCTTCCAACAGCTGGTTTCCCCAAGCTTCACCTGCATGGCAGTGACAGCCACTGTTTCACTGCCCATAGCATGTGTCTGTCTTCTGTTACTGCTCCTGGCAGCTGTTAGGGCTTGGCAGGCCCTGTGAATGTTTTGGTTCTCCAGGCTCAAACTTGCAGGCAGCCATCATAATGACCAGTTTGCATCCAGGCACAAACAGAGCCAGAAGACTAACAAATAACATTTAAGGCAGAAAGAGCCACCATGTCTCTTAACTGAAATAGGAGCTTTGTCTTTTCTATGAATGGTATGCTTGACAGGAGAGATTACTTGTTACATAGCTGCCCTAAACTGCTGTCATTCAATATTACATTGCTGCCAACACCAAACCATTACATCATTGCAGATCTGTTTTCTCAATCTTCAGCCTAATGTAATAAAGTTCATGTTCCTCCTCAAGTAACCACTTCCCACATTCTTCCTTTTGCTTGGTTATCTCGTGCTTTCACCGTAAGCTTCTGCTTCCTGGGAGAGGGGTCTGCACACAACTCGCAGTTCAAGCAAGGTGCTGCTTTCCAGGTGAAACATTTCTTTACTGGAAAATGCAGTTTCATGTTAAAAACAGAAATTTAAAAAAAGCTCAGATTCACAAACTGCTGCTCTTTCCCTCCAGAAAAAAACATCTGTGGAAAGAGAACAACAGATCTCCTAATGCCTCTGTCTGCATCAGCCTTGCATCACAGCACAGCTCTCGCACTGCTCTCAGCATCTCCTCTGCCTGTGGATGTGCACACAAATCCTGTCCACACACGGCCTGACTCACCTTGTTGTTGACAAAGTCCTTGGACTTGAAAGCATTCAATTCCAAGAAGTATCTGAGCAGAGAGAGGTTCCCATCCTGCACTGTATAATGAAGAACTGTCTTGTTGCTTTTCACATCCTACATAAAACCAGAAAACAATAACAATGAAAAGTTGTTGAGCAGAGCAACCTGAAGATACTATATAAATAAGAGAAAAGCCCAGGCAAGCTCTGCAGCTCACATGGAGCACCTTATTCCCTTCAGTGGCCCTCAAACTGTTCAGTTTCTGCTTGGAGGTGCAATAAAGTAACTCCAAAAGGCAGCAACTAACTCTGCAACCAGTCACTTTTAAGTGGAACAGGCTTGGTCATGCAGTCAGCAATTCATTCCTTCTCCAGTTCTACAGTTTGAGCATCGCACAAGTGTCAGGCAGAACAAGCATGAGTTTCCATACAAAGAAACAGCATATAACTGAGCTGATTCCTTACCCTGCTGTAGATGGAGGCTCCTGTTTGCACTAGGAGCTGGATACAGGACTCCAGCTCTTCACTCTGGTGCTGAAGCTTTTTCTGCTGTTCCTCAGGCAACATCTGGCAACTCTGCTCTCGGAGCAGGGCATTGTGGGCCAGAACAGCACAGTGGAGTGGAGTATGCCCTGGAAAATCAAGTGTGGGAAACGATAAGAACGGTCCTAATGACACTATTGATGTACAGAGAGGAAGAGAATGCTGGCTGGGAAACATATGCATCTCTGCACACCTGTTGCTAAAGTACAAGCCCTTATCTGGTTTCAAAGGCACATGTTGGCTGCATAGACACTTTCTGGGGCTCTTCATCGTGTGCTCAGTTCCAATTGTGCATTGAATCACCGCTGAATCATCAGCACCATTGATTTCTGTGGTACCTGAGCACACAGCAAAACCTTACCCAGTCAGTTTCTGAGGCCACTCTGGCCTCCTAGCACACCACCAACTACGACTGAGCATCAGTCAACAAAATAGCTAGTGTTTATTTAATGCTATCATAAAATATTTGTACAAAGGGTTTTACCTTCAAAATCCTTCATTTCTAAATCAAGAGGGAAACCTATTGACAGTATAACCTAGAAGCAAGAGAGAATTGGAAAATTTTAGTTCAGCAGAATATTGTTCAAGCCAAAATCAGTCAAAAGGAACAAAATTTAAAACCAAAAAGACAGATATCTATCATTTATATACAAACTAAGTCCTTATTTGACACCAGATTTCAGTGCTTTGAATCTATTTCCTAACAGGAACATTCAGGGTTACACAAGATGATCATGGTCACTAGCATCCTAAACCCCACCTAAGCATAGCATCTCATTAAATTCTCAGTTCAGAACAATAAAATCAAGTCATTGCCCCAGCTCAAAAATGCTAGCCTCCTTGCTTTCACCCTGTATTAAACAAAGGCACTGATAACACCAATTCGTATTTATTCTGAGTCATTCTCAACATGGATAAATGAAAACTCTCCTTGACATGTACAGCTGATCTTTTAGATAATGGAGTTCATTGATTTTGGAAATTATCAGACTGAATTCATTTGCTGTTTCTTTTTAATGCACAGCAGATGAGCAGAAGTGTGACAGGTTAAACCCACACCTTGCTGCAATGGCTGCAGCAATGATGATGCAAACCCTATAAATGTCATGAAATAGTGGTCTAAAGATGAGCATTGCCTGGATTTAGAAGAGAGTAAAATTTTTAACTCTTTAACTTAAGAAAATAATAGCTTAGATGTGATACAGCCAAGTAGCTCCTCGTATATATTATTACAGATAATGCACGTTCTAGTCTTGATTAAATAAAGGTGTTCACATTATAGCATCTTGGCTGGGAATTTTTGCAGAGCAGTGACTCATCCAGAACCTTGTGGAGTCAGACAAGGCACAGGACAGAATACTTCTGCTGAAAGATTACCCAGAACAGTTAGGGCTTGTGCTCCATTTTCATAACAACAATATAGTATATACAGATCAAATATTGACAAGTAGTTCTGAGCTGCTTGATGATTAGAGATTAGATGTTTAATCTACTAGGAAAAAACACGATTAAATAAACAAACAAACCATAAAGCATTCCATGGCTTTGACCACATTGAGGAGCAAGCCTGTGTGCGTTTTCTTTTTTCATATAAGGGTAAAAGCCACAAACAAAGCACAAACCACTACAGGGAACTCTGAGAGCTTTTGTTAGAATCATCTGGATGTAAAGCACTTTCCCCACTGTATGAAACACCTGTTTTCCAAAGAAGTCCCAATGTTACACATTAACTGCCTGCTCGTGACTTAACCCAGAGTGTGCACGAGGCAGAGCTAATGAATACTGGAGATAGACTGACAACTCACTGGGTACCCCCTGGCACTTCCACTCACACATCCTCAGAGGATGCAAACATATGATCTGCAGAATTTATATGCCCCCCCAGATACACTAGAGCCATTTCCTCTGTAACAGGAGGCTGATTCGGCTGCAAGTATAGTCTTGAAACAGGAATAATCTGGAAAGTTGATTCCTAACACAATGGAAAAGGACACTTTGGTTAGCCTTCACTGCTTACTGACATCTTGACTTCTGAGGAAAATATTGAAAGACATCAATATTGAGACTTTATTGTAGGTTTATATTGCTAGCAATTAAAGCATAAATGCTTTTCCTACCTGAAGAACTTGGGCATAGCCATATGTTGCAGCAAGATGTAAAGCTGACTGCCCTTTGTTGTCTACAGCATTGACATCTGCTCCTGCCTGGATTAAATCATAGACAATAGCTGGCTGCCTGGCAGTGACAGCCACCAGCAGAGGAGTCTGGAAAAAGTAGCACAGCAGATAAAATGTGAGTCTAGAAGCAGATGCTATCATAGAACAAGGAAAAGAGAAAGGCAGTCTGGGCTTAATTGTATCTAGAAATGCAACAACCATGGCGCATGAACCAAAGACAAATTTTGAATCCCACATATTATGACCAACGGTGTTTTGAAATGAAGGGTATTTTCCAGGTCTCTACAGTGTTCTTTGTCCATAATATGGATGACAACCCAAGTCTAGCATTTTTGAAACACCATTTAAAGGCACTGAAGCAAGTATTATCAGTGCCCACAGCCTCCTTACAGGAACACAGAGACAACTAGATTTTTCAGAGCATCAGTTGCTCTCAGTCATGCAAAGCCCATGCCCATCCCAAATACGGCTGTTTGCAGGAGAAAGTGTTCCATATTACCTTTTCTCTGTGTTCCTTGACATCAAGTCTTCGCAGCAATTTCATGCGCTCTGCAGCTGCCAATGTATACGCCCTCATACCTTTAGCTGCATAAATATGTAGAATTCTAAGATAGTAAATAAAGACACTGATCACTGCTTGGTCATGGACCACCCTGGGAGCAAACAATTTTTCAGGGAAGCATAGCTACTTTGGGGGTTTTATACCCAGTGTTCCACAAAACCTTACTATAAGCCCCAAAAGTCTTGATCTTGACAGCACATGTTCCCATGCAAAAGGCTTCCTACCTCAAAATAACTGCAGTGTTCAAGAACCCTCAGCACTCCTGAGCTTTTTCATGCCTTTCCACTTCAGCACTTTCTTTCAGGTGAGATTTGCTGTTGTGTTGGGAGGTATCCACATCCTCCACAAAGCCTAGTGTTGGGGCCCAGCATACCTTATTGCATGTATGTGTTGCTTATTGGGGTGGTACGGCCTTATATGTATTGGTGATATTTTACCATCTAGGGTAGTGAATAGCCTCTTCTAAATGGTGTATTTGTAAACAGCCTGTTAAGCTGTACTTCTTTATCAAAACTACTGGAAAGAGGGACTGAGTCCTTATCATGTGCATAAGACAAGGAGTTGTCTCTACCCATGGCAGCTAATGGGCTTGCTGAAGACATGGCCCTTAGTGATGGGAAACACGCTTCACAGCTTCACTTTGATTGTCCGGCTCTATGGCTGGAGCTGGAGAGAATTACACATAGCCACTTGACACTTCCATTCCCCCAGGCCCTAATTGCATGAACAGGTAGCTTTGCAATTCTCATCCTACAGGCAGTTGTGCCAGTCCCTGGGTTTATTTCACTCCAGTAACATTTGATATTCTTCAGTCAGAAAGTGGTAGGGCAGTTGTTCCTTTCCTCAGGCTATTTTGGACTCCAGAGTCACATCTTGCAATTTCAGGAAGTAGAAATGCAACTTTATGGCTAGTCTGATTTTCAGTCAAGCTGACCATTAGCTGTGGCTGCACACCCAAACATCCCCAGATATGCTAATTCAGGATAATAGTGATTGAAATAACGTCTGAACTGAAGGAATGCTTCTGTGAGTAAAGATCATTTCAGTAAACAGTGCCTGCAGGCCATGTTTGGATCATGGATTTCCTGCTTCATCTGCCTTAATGTGCAAAATTAACAGAAAGTCTAACAGCTAATCAGTGGTTCTAGCCTCTACATCTGCTATTGAGCTAATTGATTGATAAACCAGTTCTGGGTTACCCTTTTGGATAGGAAATAAAACACTCTAGGCATATGAATGTTACTGTAGATCTTTATTGAAAAAGATTTTGTCTCTCTAACCAGAACAACCCAGAAAGAAATTCTGAAACAGTTCATCATTGTTTTATATTCACACACAGAATTTACATACATTGGAGTGAAAGAAATTTAAAAGCAATGTTAGCAACCACAGGCTTGATTCACAACTGCAGTACCCCAGTTTTACCTATTGAATGTTTTTGCACTTATGAGACTGGAGCAAGCAGTGGTGAACTAAGCTCCTTCCAATTAATTTCTTTGCTGGGTTTTTCTGCAAATGTAAGCCACTAATTTCAAAGCACCTGAACTACTGCTATTTTCAAAAACCTTTATGATCACTTACATGATCTATTGATTATATCTTCCAAATTTGGCAATATTAAATAACAAAATATGCTTTCAAAGTCCTCAAGACTTTCAACCTGAGCTTGCAAACCTCACTCAGGCATAAAGTGTAAGGTCACTTGACATACTGCCTGGGCGGCAACAGGAGTGCTGGACACCAGGTAATAAAGAGTGCAATAAGTTATTTTGCAGTTAGTCTTGCAAATAATAAAATCACCTGAGGATCCTGGGCTTTAGAAAGCAGAAAAACCCAGAGAAATTGTGTTCACCATCAAAGAGACCCTTGTTTATTAAGAAAACAATAAAGAGAGTTAGAAAATGATATTTCCTGCAAATATATTTACCTGTGGCATGGCACTCCTGAACATCAGCAATAATATTTACAGTTGCAACAGAGAACAAAGTAAAGCTACTCATCTTGCAGGAAAGAAAATCAGAAAGCTATAAAGAAAATGTGTGTACCTGTGGGCCTGCGATATTACAGCACAGAGAAACGTTCCATAGCAGTAAGGCACAAGAGAAGTTACTAAGGTTCTCTGGCTGAGCATGACATCAGTGACTTCACACTCAAATGCTGCAGAACGAGTTACACCTTTGTGTGAACTCAAGTGTTTCATCTAGGCTACTTCATGTTGCTCTGTAAACAGGGATGTCTGATTGCACTGACATTTAGTTCAGCTGTATTGACTTTCTGTCTTCAGACTAATGCACCGACCAGCATCAGCAGAACAAAACTACACTTTATATTTTAATATTTTCCAAAGGAACAGTTCAATTTAGGAAAGAAAAATGTCAACTTAGACCCCAAAATTGTTTTCTAGTGGCCCAGATCAGGTAGAGGTTCCTCCACAAACAGGGAGGCACACGCGCAAAGCATTTACACTGAGCTCTGAAAAGCAGTCTTACTGAACTAGGTCTTGTCGATACTTAGAGGTAAGTGTACCTTCAACAAATGCTACAGTTGGCCATGGCTACACTATTCTACTTCAATTTGAGACCATGCCCTATGTGTGAGGATGAAAGCCACCTTGTGCTGATGCTGGGCACAAGAATTATACAATACCAAAAGCCTGCCTGGGAGAGGTAGCAGGAACCATAACAGCAGAGAAATCTTGTGCTAAGCTTCAGGACAAAGCAAGTTTCACACAACACACAAGTCATGGTGTGCTAAAGGTGGGTTCCAAAATCACAAGTAAACTTCCCACCCCCAAGCCTGCTTTTCCCTGTACTCAAAATTCACTGTGGTGCCAGGTGGAGTATTGAGTAGGTGAGGATCAGGCCCCAGATGCACAACTTAAAGCCCTTCAACAGAGAGAGCATGGTTTAAAACATACGTATCATTGTCTTCATCTTCTAGAAGTAGCTTCTCAATGGGCAGTGTGCCGATGACTCGTCTGGCATCCTCCATCTCTTGTGGGGCTGGTTCAGGAATGGAGATGGGCAAGGGCACAAACTGTGGCCCAGAGAGCGTGGAAGAAGCTGTCTGGTACTGCAAAGTGGAGGCTGGCAGTGCAGAGAGGGGCTGAGCCCATGGGAAGTATGTGAGAGGCGGCTGCTGATCCGTCACCTCAAGCTGAGGCACTACAGCAGGGGTGGTACTTCGGGGCTGTTAAAATGGAAGAGAAATAAAACAAAATAAACCCATTGGCAATGAGGAGCAGAGGGAGGACACAAACCCAGAAACTAAGGATGCTTGGTCTCACTTTTAACATCCCTTTTCCTGTCTCTCTGGGTGAAGTGTTATATTGAGTGTGAGTTTTCCCACGCTGACTCCCATCAGAGCAGCGGCTTGTGGGTGTCCCAGGTGCTTGCTGCCAGTAGCTCACAGTCATGTCAAGTTCCCTCTAGCTTTCTGTTCCCACTCCTGCCCTCACTGTAAGCCCATGAGACAGCTACACCCAGTGCTGAAAACTGCATACTTTGACAGTCTCTCTCCCAGGCTGAACACATGGCCGCAACTTTGCTACCACAAGGCTGAAGGCACCTTATTCTGGCCTCTGCCAATAGTCTATCCTGACTAGCCCCTGTCAGCCAAGGCAAAGCCATATTTGAAATGATAGCGAAGGCACAGGACACAGGCATGCACCTTGGCTGATTTGGTGTCAGCTGCAGCCGCTGAACTGAAACACTGAAAGGAAAATAAGCTGCTTGAGTTCAACTGAAACAGAATTTTCTGTCCTTATCCTCTAACGAAGAGCAAATCATCTTGGGTCAGATTTTGTCCAGCCTGAAACCCAATATTCTGCTATGCTGACGTGCTATTTTGGCCTTGTTTGGAATTAAATAATGATACTCTTGATACCCTGGATACTGCTTAGACCTCCAGTAGGACTGTGCCCTAATCTTTGTCCAGACAACAGCATTTATTACTATAATGTGCATCCACTCAGTGAACTACTTCAATTCTGCTTCCTCAGCTATTCCAAATCCAAGCAGAAGAACAGCTCCTCAAGCTGGAAGTGATGACAAGAGTAAGTATAATATTCCCTATTATTATCCTTGAGCTGCAAACTGTACTCTCCTACTGTAAATAACTGTTACAGACCTGAACAAACTCAGGGCAATGGTAGTCCTGCTACTGACTTGATGAGAGATAATTCATTTCCCAGGACAACAGCAAAGAACAGTGTATGTGTTAATAACATGGAAAGTCTGGGGGAGTGCAGAGGACTGGGGAAATGGCAGGGAAGTATGGCCAATTTCATTGCAACCACAACTTTTTCTCCTGCTCAAACCACACTCATGTCCACAGTGCAGAGCCAGTGCTAGAATGACTATGCAGCATGGATGCAAAGACACACATTATAGTAATTAAATAAATTACACTAGTTATATCTGGCAGTCCCCATGGCTCTCACTAGAAGGTGGAGAGTTGCTGTCATTTGTACCTAGGTATTTTAGACTTACTGCAAAATTGGTGATCAGTGGTTGAGAAGTGTAAGTCAGAACAGATGAAGGTCCAACCAGCGTGTAACTGGGACACACAGGCTGAACATACATATCTGCTGTGTATGGGCAGCCAACTGCTTCATGAGGCACATAATCAGGGTAAGTGGTCCACTGAGTTAAAGGCTGTAAGGATGAGGGAGAGGGCTGGGATACCCAGCCAGAACAGAGTGGTCCTTCATCTGTGACAGGCAATGCAGAGGCAGCAACATCCATATCAGTGCAAGGCTGGCCTAAAAAAAAACCAGGAGAGGATTAAAACCCAGTTCAGCATAGCCTTCCCTGCAGCAGGGCTGACAAACACTTAGAAAGTCAGGGAAACATTACCCATTGGTGAATAGGAAGGAAGAGGCTGGTGGGGCAAAACAACCTAAAAGAGAGAAAAAAAATATTCAGAGATTAAGACCATAAGCATTAAATTCAATCCCCTCTGAGAAGCACTGAGTGACAAAGCATATTAGCTATTATCAGATGATTATCAGCTACTACTTCAGTGTCAGTGCCTGAATACCTGCCTCTATAGAATTTAAACCTTGTGTTGCAGAGGGAACTCCTCTTCAGAGAGGAGGCAGTCAATCGGCTTCCTCCTGGTAGACAGATAGAGGTAGGCTGAAACTAAGAAACAGATAGCCAAGGATGGCTCTGGCTTGTCTCTTTTTGTGCTCTTGAACAAGCTGCTTCTAAGCCACTTTCTGTTCTAGGAGTTAGATCCTGCCAAGTGCAAAACACTTTCACTTTTCCATTAGGTCAATGCTGGTCAACGGTGTTCAGCACACCTAAAGATATGTTTAATAATATCTCCAGGTAGCATGAGGATGCACTGCCTTCAAAATGCTTTAGAGAAGCAAAGATTTCTTTCATTGCCACAGTACTGCCAGCTCGTGCCAGACCTGGTCAATCACTGAGTGTCTGAGGAAGAACTTTCTGCTTGTGTTTGTTTTTTTCTCCTACCGTTGCAGCTGCCGTTGCACTGGCATTATGAACATTTCCCCGTTTCCTTTTCAAAAGCTCCTTCACTGGCTCTTTGACACGGACACCTTGGTAGGGGCGAGGTTGCGGCTGCTGTTCTGAAGCAGAAGCTGAGAACAAAAATACAAATGCAGGTGACTTTTATTTTCCTTTCCTGCCATTCCCAGAGGCACTGCTCATCTGTGGGCTGCACTAGTCAAGTTGGCTGTAGTCTGGGTTCATAAACGTCTTATGCCGTAACTAATGATGTCTTTTGGCCCATACATGACATCAGGCAGAATAGGCGTTCTCTCTGCCATTGCTGCTTGAATGCTGTGACCACACAGAAGGATCATGAGGACAACTTAACCCGAAATAAGTAGGCTTGCAGTTCCCTCCAGTCACCAATCTGCAGTGCAGTGATTTACACCCACGAGGACAAAACAGACTGAGAATATACAGCAGGTATATAATACAGATGGGTTAGTAGATATCAAGCCTATGATATATGTAATTTCTGGCAGGTAAATAAAAAAAATAATTGGATAATCAAGGGAAATACATTATATTCTGTACTAGACACAACCTGTCAATACAACCCCAATTAGAAAAATATCCTTGTTTGGGGAGCCATGTAATTCATCACTAGTTTGACAGCCATATCTCATAGCTTTGAGAACAGGCAGTTATATTTAAATGCCATCCTAGACCAGAGTCATGTTTCTGTTCCAGAGCTTTGCTCCTCGCCTAGCCAGGGGGTTTAGAACTTGGTAAGCTGGGATGTGACACAGCTTCACAAACAACTATATTAACACATCTCAGAGATTACACCCATAGAGTATGATCTGGTTTAAAAAGTAAAGCTTACAGCCAGTTAAACAGGCCTATCATGAAGCCCTGCAACAAGCGAAGGTAGAGGAAACACAGTTCTTTATAAGCCAGTATTATCAACCCATATTTTACAGTAAGTATTTGGAGGCAATTGACAGCAGGAGGAAACCATAGAATATGAAAGCCTGGGGAGGCCCAATATTTGTAAAGCCACCGATAGCACTAGTAGCTACCTACACCTTTTTACTGAACTTTAATTTGTAAATATTCCAATTGATAAGATTCCATTTCTCAAGATCACCACTGGCCTTTGGTTTCATGAAGTACAAGTGGGTAACCAGCTCAAATCTTGAAATATTATTCCACTTAGGAAGCATTTATTCAGATTTACATTCTGTGCTTCACATCACAGAACAAGATGAATCATTTTACTTCTGATCATCTCTCACAGTTACATGCAATTATATGCACACTGAAATGTTTCTCTAACACCTTTCTGGGGAGTGAAAGACTGAGTCTAAATACAGACATTTTAAGTCAACATCAGTATCTTGACTGGCCATTATAAATACTTTTGGTACCAGACAGCACTGTATTTGTGTGTTGAACTTTTGTCTTTGTTACCTTTATGCACATTGGGAAAATACCTGTTTTAAAGCAGCAGCTGAAGATAAGATGATTTTGCAGCCTTTGCCTGATCCACATTTGCTTTCTGTAGACATTCTTTGTGGGACTTAAATTGGATTACTTGCATTCTCATGAATCCTGTGGCTTTGGAAATGCAGTTCAAGAGAATTAAGGTCACTTTTATTCTGCATACAAGCATCCACGAGGGCTTTTAATACGGTTGACATTTTGCTTTTTAAATTTAATTTGTATTAATTTATCTGAGTGCAAACAATAGACAGTACTAAAAGGTGCCATGGTATGAGCTGCACTAAGAATGCTGAGAAGGAGCTAATACTAGACATGAGGTCTGAAATAAAGACAATCACAAAAGTGCTTTATTCATTTTATATGAGATTTATTTACATTTGGAAAATATTTATTTGTACTTTACTTTTCAGGGTCAGACATTGCTGCTGCTCTTTATGCTGTGTGAAACATCAACTCTGCCAAAGCAAATATGAGCTCTTGCTATAGACTGCATGAGAAGCAGAACTGTACCTCTTGGGTAGTATCTTATCCCTGAGTCATCACACCAATCTGAAAGGGCCTCCTTGCAGAATTAGGGTGGGGAAGGATAGTAGTTTCTGGCTCCATGTTTGGGGGATGGGAAAGAAGAAATTTACTGTAAAAGCTGACAAATATACCTATTGAGGGTTTCCGGTGTAAGCAGAGTAACCCCCAAAAAAGAGAAAAAACAAAAAAAACCCCAAAGTCTGCAGAACATATTTCAGTTCCCCCAAGCTGACCTACCGAAATAAAAATAATGCTAGCACAGCTGCTTTTCCACTCTTCAAGTGCATACCAGGTCTGAGCATTACAGACAAACCACAGCAAAATTGCTTTTGTCTTCAGGGTACAATTCCTCACAAAGCAAAAGAAATATGATCATTTAAAAGCAATTTGAGAAAGAATGACAATTAAAATATCCTCGGTAAAGGAAGTACCTGGACTTAGTAATCACCAGCTCCGCATATCA
>JAVHNF010061282.1:0-11006 GCA_034783455.1 Micropsitta finschii | reverse complement strand
CTACACCAGTTTTGCCCATTTCTAACCCTTTCTAACCCAACTTTTTAATTCCTAGCCCATTTTTGCACTTCTCTAACACATCCCAAGTGGAATAAATGGAATAAAGTTCTTTTTTACATGTGCTTGAGTACACGACCCTGTGATTCTCTAGCCTGGTTACTTCATAATACAGCAACTTAGACCACAGGGTGAGGAATGTCAAACCCTGAGACCTTTTCCTGGGAGCGCATGGCTGTGTCAGCATACCTCATGTACCTGACTGTCTGGAAGCACAGTACCACAGCTGTGCAAAACAAAACTGTTGCACTTGCCAGGATTAGAGCCATCTTCTTCTACATTGAATAAGGGATAATTGTCCCATACTTGGGTAGAAGTTTCACCCACCCCTCAGAAGCTCCCCACAGACTTACTGTCTACCTGTCTATCCAGGATGCCCTTTTGCCAGAATACCCAAGTAACTTCCTTTCGTTCTAATTGTACAGAAACTCTCTGCATGGCAGAAGATATCTCCTCCTATTTCCTAAGTAAGGAGCAGAGCAGAGCTTTTATGCTTTCCCATAAGCCTAAGGGGCTCATGCAAGCACAGACCAAGTTTTCTGGTCACCCATATTGCCTTTGCATTCATTATACTTTGAAGCAAGCCAATGACTCACATGTGGGCACTGGAACATCCATGTGGTCACAGGTGGTTTGGACCAGATGGTGTAGGAAATGAGAGGCCACAGCTGGTCTCACTAACAGGAAATATAGGTGCACCAGAGACACTTAAAGGTCTTGACACTTGACACTAAAAGGAGACTCGCAGAGGTGGGAGAGCCACCTATAGAAATTTTGCCTCAGCCCTTTGTATCTTAGCAAATACAATGGCAGGTTGCTCTAGTAACCAGCCCAGGAGTCAAAGAGAAGACTGGACATTGCACTGGCTGCTTTATCTGACCAGTGTGAAAAGGATTTCCTCAAACAGAAGTCAAATCAAGGCAGTTATACTGTGTCTCATTCAGGCTTTCCAAAGAGCCACAAAGCACTGCTATAACAGGAGATTCCAATTCTGAGAAGCTCAGGGAGTATGGAGGGACAGGAAGGTATTGGCCAGTAGTTGTCTTGCCTAGAAACTATCAACAGGGAATGGCTGACATCAAGATACAGGTTTTGATCTCTTCTCAGGAAGGCTTGTAATTTCTGCTTACTTTTGAAAGTGCTGCATGTGTCAAAGACAAAATGCAAAGACGTTTAGTTAAATTCATTTACCATTTTTGTTCTACCTAAACCATCAGGTTGTTACTATTGCGTTGTCGTTGCAGAAAATAAAACCCAAACAAACCATTAATGGACTTCTGAGATGGAAGATTAGATTTAAATCTTGAACCTAACCATCCTCCAGTATGTTCCACATCATATACCTACTGATTCTGAAAACAGCACAAGATAAAATGGAGAAACAGGGTGTGTTGCCATAGTGCTCCCACTTGATGCTTAATACTTGTAAGACAAATAGAAACAGGATTGAATGAGCAGTCAGAATTTCTTGCTACAGCACGTTACAGTCTACAATATAATTTCACAAATATGCGTTTGAGTTTCCAAAGTGTTCAACTGAGAAAAATGCAGGAGAAATGGGTAACAGAGAAAACAGACTTAACCATTAATAAGCTCAGAAAAGCGTATGTGCAGAAAACTGACCTCTGAACAACTTACAAACTATTACATAAAGAAGATTAATGTTAGTACCATATCAGATAAGTGCCTGGCAAATGTTTAAGTAATTAGCTTATTCCACTTAGGTATATTTATTTATTTATTTATAGGTTAACGTAACAGCATAGGTTAACATAACAGAAAAGGATGATAACACAGTTGCAAAAATTAGCATTGTCTACATATCCATACAGTGAGACTTAGTAACTTGTAAGCAGCAAAACACCTACCTGTATTATGATCAGTAAGCTATTCAAGCAAAGGTGGGTCAAGAGGAGTGAAATTATCTTGAAAACAAGAAAACTGATTTCCTGTAAAGTCATAACTGTATTGCCCTCAACTGTTTTGTTCCTTATCTTTTTATTAGTTGAAAAAAGTACATATCAAAAAAGGCACAGAAGTAAGATTTCTCACAGGTTTCACTTTTAAAAAGGAAAATTTTCTGGTATGTAACCACTGTAACCTTTGATATCATACCTGCATCCTGTTATTGTTTTTATGAATCATAGTCTTCCACTTGATTCATAGTGATGAATGCCAACAAAGCAGCAATGCTGCCCTGTGTTAATATCCCTGCTGGAAAATTAGCATCATGCCTTATCATATGCCTCTCGAGACATGCATCTCTTCGTGAGTATTATCTCCCATGCTATGCTGATGCTCATTTATTCATTACAATCTTCAGATATTACCACAGTTATGAAAAACAAATCAGAGGTCACTTACATTTTTGCCAGTGCATATTCTGTGTCAGGACGGAGTCTTTTTTCTCTCTTTGATGAAGATGGGTGGCTTTTTAATACCTAACGTGTGTTTTACTCCTTTACGGGGATGTGATAACTGACTGTCAGGATGTTTCTTTGAGCTTTTTAAAAGCCCCATGTTCCCGCTGAACCCTGTGATGTCATCACATCCTCCAACCACAACCACTTCTATAGTTTCCCTTGCTCTATGTTGTTCTTCGTGATGCTAAACAGTTCCAATAGCAGTGAACTCTGGAAGATATTATGCACAAAGAAGGCACTTGATATCACCAGAATGTATTTGAATAATCAACCCTGGAATCTGCCACTCATGGGGCTTTTCCCATAGATTTGCAAGATTAGGCCAAAAGGTTGTACAGCAGAAAAATCACAAGAGTGTTTTAGTAAGATATTGACCTTCTGTGGCACTAAGGATGGTCTTGTTTCACATAAGACAGCATTCTGCTGTTCCAGATGGCGTAACTATTGTCTCCATACACTTCAGCAAGACTGAACTAGCCCACACACCATGTTTGCCTGTCCCTTTAAATGTGCAACACTTTTAAAATACAAAACTGGAGTGTTTGCTCCTGCCTTATGAGAATCTCAACTCCCTGGGGCCACTAAGTTTGGACTTATGAGGAAACACCTGTAAACACTTCAAGCCTCATTAAACGAGGGTGTCTGTCATTTAAAAAAAGAAGCCTTTTTCTGGTTTGTTTTGTATCAAAATACAACACTTCCTACTAAATAAGAGACGGCCCTTCCAAAATAGCTTGCAAAGCCAAAGAAAGCCTAGGAGAGGCTTGCCACAGGAGTTCAAGTAAGTTCTAATAACAGCACTATGATATCTGACCTGTTCATACCACTGCACGAACCTCTTAAATCTCTTAACATTCTTTCCTCTAAAAATCAGACCATCGTGATGAATTTTCACAAGTAACCATGAATTAGGAGCTTCATTCCCAGAGAAATATCTGTTAGAAGCTGCACAGTTTGTTTAGGATTCTGGCATTCCTATCTTCCTCTCTGGTTTTCAATCACTGAATTGCCACAGCCCCAAAGTTTGCTCTCACAAACTTCCCTCATATAAAGCATGAGGCAGAATCTGGACAGTTCTTTGGATAGGAGTCTGTTAGAAGTATTTCATCCTTTCAGGGATTCCAAACACCTCTCAGGAGCAGGTCCATTTCATCAACCATTTTGCAACATACCATTAGTGTTGCATTTAATGGAAAAAACTCAGATTAACCAAATGAAGATGAATGCTTAACTGTATTCTCTCAAAGATTTGTCCAGAAACCACGAAGAAGCAAACCCCAAAGCATACAGAGTGGAAAAAAATAAGGAATGTGTACCTCCACATTGCTGCCCTCCAAAATAGCACCTACCCCCTAGTTCTCAGGCACAAGGACATTGTTTAGCCGTGTTTTGCATATCCCTATTAATGCTTACTACCAGCCACACAATGTAACATCCTCTCTGCTGTTGAAGTGCTTAGCAATAGCAGGCAATCTGTTAGCTAATACTTCATAGACAGGCAGGTAAGACAGAGTCTAACTCATAGCCCAGAGCAGCCAGAAACAAGGAAGAATATTGAAACTGGCTTCAGTGGCATTTCAGTTATACCAAAGCAGGAAGAATTTGTGGACTCTAATACCTCCAATACAAAACTGATATCATATTTCTCCCTGAACTAATGGAACTTCATTTTAGAAATCTCTTAAATTTGTATAATTACGATACATGCTTGTAATGCAACAGGAAATCTTTCCCTGACAAATTACGTTATTTGAAAGCCAAGGCCCGGTCATATGTTTAGATTTACTTAAAGCTTACTGCACGTGGCAATCTCAGGAAAAACTGGAAGAGCTTCCTGGAGTTTGTCTTGAGTCAGTCCATAAGACAGCATCAGAAGGTGTTCAGAACAGTACTCTGTCGCAGTTTTCTTCTGGAAATACCTGAATTCTGAGCTACTGGAAAACAGCATAGCAAACCAAGTTTTTAGGCAGGAATAAGACCTTATTTTTAAGCACAAGAATACACTCCGTGTACGTTTGTGCTTTGCAGAGTAGTAGAAGCACAGTCTGAGATTTATACACACCAGGTCTTACAAACATGTGAAGGCAGGCTCCGTAATAAATGAAAGTAAATATACAGACTCTAATTTAAGAAATCTACATATGCATATCATCTCACCTTTATACTTTTATTATGCTTAGAAAAGCAGTGGATAAAATTAAATCAGGATTAAACTGGTTTTAATGTCTTTATATCAATACTTTAAACATACGATGCCAGGTAGATAAAGTCTTGTTGTAATAAACATCTAAAATGAGGAAGTTGCAAAAAAGGGCATGTTTTCCACAGATGAAACAACCAGTGCTATTCTGGGGGCTGATAATAATCCATTGCCATATTTTACATACAGTTACAAGGTAAACTTTTGGCGTAGTAACCAAGAATAATTTTCCAAAAAGTAACTTCAGTAAGATTGGGAACAGAGGCCAAACTTATGGGGATAATCATCTATATACAAGGCTGCTTAGTAATGATGTACTTCCCAAGGAGTGTATCACGTTTTCTTTTATATATACACATACATTGTGACACTGAAACAAGCATCGTACCATAAACTCAGTGATTCTTCTTTCTTCAGTCTTATGTGAGCCTCACACCTCCCACTCTGCCCTCTGAAACAAGTTCTGATTCATACCTCAGCTTTGATAAGGAACAAATGATGCAGCCTTCACATATCTCAGCCCTAGAGATTAAGTCCTTGGGCAGCGTAAATCACCACGGCCCCTCCTGACCTCTTAGTCAGTGAGGATCTGAACCTGGGACATTCCACATCCATTCCAGGGTTACTGCACATATTTTTTCAAACAAGATGTCTCATACCGGTCAGGCCTAACATGAGGTGCAAAGGAGAGCATGAAGTCCTTCACAGTTTCTGCACACAGACTTCTAAGTGAAGCTATTCCCCAGCAATCTCAAGAAAGTTCTGAGTTCCAGACTAAAATGAAAGTAAAAATCCCAAGCCAAGCATCCTTCTCACACTGAGACCATGTCTGCACTTAAATGAGAGTTTCCCATGAACAACCCCAAACAAAAAAAACCAACAACCAAACCCACCCACCCAACCAACCAAAACACCCCATCACTTCTTAGAGCTAAATATTCAACCTGTTTGTACATGCGCACATGCTCTAAGATCTACCCTGTCCTTCTAGGTGCCCACACACAGAGGCCATGTTCAGCACCGTCTGCTTGAAGCCTACCCATTCTGCTTAAACACTCAGGTGTTTGTCTGTGAGTGAGCAGCAGTCACGTCTAGTTCAAGTTTCCAGTACCAACTCAGGCAACAGAAACAACAGCACACAACAGAGTCTGCACCCATACTGCACCTGCAAGTGAGATGTGATCTAACGTTGACTGAGCCAGCAAGAGTACCAAGAACCGTGATGATACCACAAGTCTAAGCTTCTGTGCTTGCTCACAACGTCAGCCAGGGACCACAGGCATGCTACCGTGTACTCAAGTCCTTCTCACTGCAGCTTCTCTCTGCAGTTAGGTGTTTAAACTAGCCTGTTTATGCTGTGCATCTTGCAAGCTTGCCTCTGACTGTGATGCTGACAGACGATCTTGGGTAAACTACCAGTGACAGCAGTTGCACAGCCTCTTTCCTTTCACGTGTCACATAGTGGCTGCTAAAGCAGATGGTGTTAAGGGGTGAAAGAAGAAGGCATCTTGGTAACTTCCCCACCTACAGTAACACCAGTCTAGTGACTTGAGGGCTGCCAGAGTTTGTGCATACCAGCACAGTGAAAAACAACCATCCAGGCTATCTGTTGAGAAATTACACAAAGAACCACCCCCAAAATAAACCTGAAATTGACAGAAATCAAGAGATCTCAAATGATTCATGAAGAGAAAAGAGGATTAAGAATATCATTGAATGTTACGCACACAAATCACATGACTAGCTCTGGAAGTTGGCAGTGTAAGACAGCAAGAACGCTTGGGGATTCATCAGTTATGAAAGTGATGCAACATAAAGGTTTGCTCCATGTTCCCAATGGACTCTCAAACAGGTTTCCTTTTACAGTGGTCCTGCATAGAAGACAGTAACATGCTGCACTAAAGACTTCGGTCAGTCTTTGTGGACCCTTTATTCTTATAGTCACTGTTCTCCATGTATACATCCTTTCATTTTTGGTGTTACTGTAACAGTATAAAGCTGTATTTTATCCAAAAGCAAACTGTTGGCATTAAAAAGAAACCAGTGTGAATGACAAATTTCTCTCATGTCATGAAACAAAACCATAATTTTGTGTTTAGAAGAGTAACTTGCTTGAGCAGAACGTTGCAGCTCTGTCAGGATTTACTAAGATGTAATCTGCAGCTTCTGCAAGTCAGTGGAAAGCTTGCAGCAGGCACATTCAGAAAGATACTCAGATATATACCGGCCTTTGGATGCAGAGGTGTATATCCACATTTGAATTATCTGACCCACTTGTCTAAAATAAACAGTCCTTATACACTCACAGTAATTCTTTCCTGAATGCAAACCCAGTACTGATTTAGAGTCCAACACTCCACCACCAGCTCCATCAAGAGCCATATCTACTGCTTCCTGGCAGTTGTCATTGTCCTGAAACTCTGTCATCAATATCATCCAAGGGGGTGATGAAACACAAACAAAAGCTATAATTCAGGTAAAAGCAAAAGAAATCCACTTTTGCAGTCATATTTACATACAAATTTGTTTGTTGCCTAATGCATTTGTATTAGTTGGGTGAAACCGCCACCTGCTGGTCACCTCGCTGTCAGTCTAAATGGGGTTTAGGACGCAGTTGTGTTACCAGTATGAGAAAGCAAAGAGAAGAAGATTTGCAAAGGCTCAAATACAGAATTTTGCAGCCCAGCCTTGGATAATCTGCTGTCTAACACTCACTACAGTCAGGAATCACATAGAGACCCAAAAGAAATAGACCTCATTACCTAACACACACCAACAGTTGGAAGAACAACTGCTACTCTATACAGACTATGGAAATAAATGAGTTTCTCACAAGAAAAGGAGCTGGAAATGCAGCAGAAAAACACCACGCTCAGCAAGTATGACAATGCTCCCTCTGCAAATGAGAGTTTTGGAATCATTTCAGAACCCTTCAGGCACGGAAGATCTGCTGCCAACAACTCTGTAAGGGAAACTATACAGCTTGTTGCTGTAACTTGAGGTGGTAAGGTCAGGGTACGAGCTCAAAAAATAATTAAGAAACAACCTCTTTTGCTTCTCTTGATCTTGTACTGTACATCCATTAAAACTTTGGAATCTTCATTTTGGAAAGGACACTAAGCAGCAACAGACTTAGCCTGATAACAGTAGCATCATTCTTGCTCAAACGTGTTCTCATTTAAAATACAGCATTGAATACTAACCATCTATGCTACACATTTTTGAGTAATCCCTCTGTGATCTATTGCAGTGCAGAAAGATGAGGGTGTTTTCTTTCATTCCAGATGCACAGAAAGCATTTGATTAACATTGGCAGATCTCTGGAAATTTAGGGGCTTTCCTTTTGTAGGACTCAGTTATGAAAACTCCCATCTCTTTTACTTCAATGGCTGGGACTCTTGCTGGCTAATGTTTTATTCTATTAAATGAAGGTACAGAAACCAGCTATTACTGTACTTAATGATTCTGGTGCAAGTACAAACACACTTAATTCTTTGTTTAACCCTCTCCTTTGTTTCTATTTACCTGTCCACAGTTTTGCACACTCCATAGTTTATTTTCCACAGAATTTCACCTTTAAGGTACTTAGAGCCAGGGAAAGACTGATGCTGAAAGCTTACCATGTGAGAAACTCAGGCCTCAGGAACCCTCTCCTGTAATGCGGCTTGGTTATCAGAATTCATTAAACTTGTACTCTCCTGCAATATCAGTCCTATAACCAGTTACTGTACAACCCAACACCTCTTCAGTAAGACACTACAGTTAGTACAGTTTCATCAGCTTCATGTAGCTTTTACAGCTGGTTTCTATGGAGAAACTTTCAATGCATTTTAGGAACTCCAACTGAAGCCCAACAAAATCTGATCAACTTCAATGATTACACTTTTAGTGTGAGATACAGAAACTTCAAGCGTTCTGACTATCACAGTTACATACTCTTTTGCACTCATAGTTGTTTGGTTTGGGTTTGGCTTTTTTGTTTTGGGTGGGGTTTTTTTGAGGGGAGGGGGTTGAGAATAATATTTTATCAAAATAAGTAGTCAAATACAGCCAGAAATGTGTGTTCCTGAGTGCAATCCCTGTACAACAGTCAAATGCACAACTAGTTTTGAAAATATCAGCAAAAGTCTCTTTGGAAAAACCTTTCTATAGCAAAAATCCTGCAAGCTGCATTTCCCTTCTGACAGCTACTGTCCACTTCCTAGTCATCTATTTGGCCTGAGTGATTCAGCAATGCATTGCTATGTATCCTCATCTGGCAAAAGGCCATGGGAAGACTGTTTATGATTAATGAATGGAGATGCATTCAGGCTGGGCTTGAGGAACAGCTTTTCTTCTAGTCAGCATAAATCCAAAGTGAAATACATTTGTTCAAATTCTGCAGAAAGAATTTGGGGGTTTCTCCTTACACAACCTGTTTGTGAAATGCTGAATAAGTAAAACTTACCAGGGATATCAGCGTGGCAAGAAGCAAAGAAGAAATGACAATGCATATGATCAAAAGTAGAAATAACTTCTGAATGCATTAAAATTCAAGCTTTTTTTCCTTTCAATTCACGTACCTATGTCACCAGAAAGTGCCAACATCCAATTAAAACACCAGATATTAACTAACACAGAGATTCTGTTTTGTTAATCCTTTTTGGATTACAATATGATCTGTTCGCTTTTTGCACTGCACTAGTTGTAACTGCAATTGTAACCATTCAGATCTAAACCCAAATATTGGGTCAGTTGTGTTTTGAGGGTTTTTCTGGTGGTATTTTCTTGTTTGTTTGGGGGTTTTGTTTTGTGTTTTCTTGTTTGTTTGGGGGTTTTGTTTTGTGTTTTCCAGATTAGACAAAGTCATGTAATTTCCAAAGAAAGAATTTTAAGTTGCCTTCATGCTTACAGAAGGACAGAATTTTCATATTGAACAGAGCTCCACACAGTGTGGATCATACATGAAACAATCTTAAAATCATTTATTCCTTTACAATTGTATGGAGTGAGGGCAAAAAACCTGGATCTCTTTGAGTTCAATGCATCGCACAGAAGCATGCCAAATGCAGGCGCGCTATGACCAGGTGAATAAATTCACAGCTTTCAGGAAGAAGTTGCCAACACTACCCTGAAAACTGTGGGAAACACTTGGCCATAGATCACCTATTCTCCATGCCTGTCTTCCTCTCAGCTCTTGGAGAAAATTGATGGCCTAATGCAGCCTATCCCCTCACATACACACACACACACACACTCCCCCAGCTGTCCTTTGAAGGACAGAGTAGGAAGGTGAACACTTGGCTCTCCAGTCAACACATTCTGCACCTTTATCACAGTCAAGCCTGTGCATCGAAAAGGGAAGAAATTCATAGGAGCTTGACAGACAGAAATAGGAACTTTGTCTATTTATACCAAGAATTAATTTCTCTTCAGCCAGCAGCAGAAATCAATCTTTCAAAGGCACAAAGTGAGGGTGCAAGGCACAAATATCTGCATTATGCTGGTGGTGCTTAAGGCTCCAGAATTTACATAAAGTTTTCTATCTGATAACATCACAGGAAAACAAAACAAATCAGATCATACTATTCCAACCATAAGTTGTTACAAGGGAGGTAAACCTGGATTTTCCCAACTAAACACCTCAATATTGTGAAAATACTATGACTCAGTTATTCTGATTTATTTCTTCTTTGTAAGAAATTAATGAAACATTCAAAACAAGTGAACAAACAACACTGAACTGAGATGCTAAATATTTTCATATAAGGAAAAACATTGTTTTCCATTTCCCTTTCAAGCTTTGTGTATTCTCAGTTTAGTAAAAACTGTATGTATTTTCTTATCAGCCATAGCAAATGGAACATTTCAGTCTTTCAACTAAGGCATAAACACCCAAAGCACAACAGTGCCGTATCAAAACCAAACATTCTCCTATTTGTGAAAATCAGTTCCTTTCAAGACATTAGAAAACAAGTACCCCTAAACTTATTTATTTGTAGAACAATAATACAGAATTTAATGCCTAAACGTTAAAACCAGCTTACTGGCATAAACTGCTCTTGTGACACATATGATCCCTTTCCACAGAGATCTCAGTCATGACAGTAATGTTCTGTTGCGACACTGCACTTTTTAAGCCTGTTGACAACAAATCACACCTTGTAACTCTTCATGAGCTTGAAAAGTCACTACTGCTGCTTTTCTTCCTAAATGATTATAGGAATTGAGAGATGAAGGTACTAAATACTTCACTGCATTACCATTATGCCTGTGCTTCATTTCAAGTGTGCAATATATTAGAAGGGATGAAAGCTTATACTCGTCTATAGTATTAAGCGTATGCT